>REGO01000944.1:244092-379420 GCA_010120015.1 Rhombomys opimus
GGAGGGAGGGACTGGGAGGGAACGAGGGTACGGGGCACGGCTGGGATACAGAATTAATAAAATGTAACTGATAAAAATAAAAATTAAAAAAAAAAAAAGAAAGAACAAAAGAGAGAATGCTCCAGATATTTGCTTACAATTTTCCAGTTATCTTTATTTTGAAGAGCTTATTTCCAAACGTTTATCTGACAGAAATAAGATATCTGCCAGCAAAGAATTCTGTGACAGTTGGCCTACTAAGCTAAGACAATCAGGCTAAAAAACTCAGTAACTATCCATGCAGGAATAGGCTGAAATTGGGCAGTTCCACCACAGTCTCCATCTATCTGGATAATTATTACCAAGCAGGAAATATCACAAGTCACACAGAGAAAGCATATGTGCCTCCAGAGAACATAGGAAACAGGTTAGATAGCTGATGGATATGCAACCCATAAAACTAAAACTTATCGGCAATGTACTATTATTTGCAGAAGATAAAGGACTTTTTAATATACATAGGCTTTCAGATTTAACCAGTCTTGGGCCTTAGCAGTGCCTGACAGTATTTCAAAAAAAAAAAAAATACCATGCATGATTTTTAACTGCATCCATAGTGTTTGGGTATTTAGCTAACAGATTATATATAAAACATGGGCCTTTATCACGGAGTAAAAAGAAAGCTCATTTTGAAATGGACTCTTCCTAAGAAATGTAGCATCATTTTGGCAACTAAATTCATATAATCTCTAAAATTATATCTTATGTCTCATGATCATTTTAGTTCCCCGTTTCTCCATTGAGCACAGGTACACATTATCAGGCTTCAAGTCATCTTAACTAACTTACAGTTACTGGCTAATGAGTAGAATTTTCAGTTTCCTTAATTGATCATCAAATTTGATTCACAATATTTTAGTGCTATCCATAGTCCAAGAATATACCAAGTAAGTCTGATGTGAAATAATGAAAAAAGTCGATTTATAGAAAAAGTCGTGGGTTTTAATTTCATCATCATTTCCCAAGTCACAACTACCTCGATCACCTTTTCATCCATGCATCACCCTCCATTCAGCTGATACTCAATGGTCAAGACAGCATTTCCTTTTGATCACCATAGGTTTATTTTATTCATATTACATATGTCATAAAAAGAAACTAGCTAGCATGCAACGCATTTTTTTTTTTTTTTTGGGCTACTTTCATTCACAAAGCTTCTCAGGACCTGCCTGGTGATGGTGTGTGCATATTCCTTCCTTGTATAACCACCATTCCATGGCACAAATTTACCGTATTTCATTTATATTGAGCACTGTGGACTCAAAGGTAAATAATAATTCACTCAGAGGTGACTGTTCATTTAAGAAATTACCTAATCCCTTTCCAAAGCCATTTGTCAAAGGCCTTCCCATCAACAATAGAGATCTGTTCTCTTGCTTCTTGTCATAGCTAATGTTTCATCATACCGTTCTTTTTAACTCTACTTGTTCTAGCTAGGACCAATGGCATTTCACTACAGTTTTTGTTTTCCTTTCCTCTGATGACCAGTGTTAAATAACAAATATTCTAAAATATAGTTACTAGAAATAGAAATTTTATACTTCACTCTATGCTCAATAAATCTCAAATTCTGTGGTTGGAACAAACATTGTGTTTAAATAAGCCTTTTAGGTGAATGGGATTCTTGATTTTTTTATTTTTCAAGAAACGTTCTTTTATCTAGAGCTTCACAATTTCTTCCAGGGAAGTTATCTGTCCTAGCATGTTTTCAACGAACTGATGTTTTTTAGATTAGAAAGGAAGAACATGTTTATTTTAATAACAATTTCCACTTTTCTTTTAATTTATTATTTCAGTTTATTTACTTTACATCCCAAGGGTGACCCTCCCATCTCTCCTCCCACTACCCTTTTTCCCCCTTCCCCTCTCCATTTTTGCCCAGTAAAGGGAAGCTCTCCACCCCCATATCAACCCTTCCCAGTACATCAAGACACAGCAGGGATGAACATATTGTACTCCCTTGAGGCCAGGCAAGGCAGTACTATCAGGGGGAAAGTAATTCAACAACAGGCAATAAGTCCATGTTAAAGCACCCCTCAACTCCCCTCGCCAGGCGATCCATATGAAGACAAAGCCATCCATTAGGCACATATGCACGAGAGGCCTAGGTCCAGACCATGCATGCTCTTTAGTTGATGTCTGTCTCTGTAAGTTCCATGGGACTTGGTTCATTGTCTCTGTTGGTCTTCTTTTGAGGTTCCTACCCCCTCCAGGTCCTTCTGTTTTTCCCAATACTTCCACAAAACCCCTGCAGTTCTGCTCCATACTCGGCTGCAGGTCCTAGCATCTGCCTCCATCTGCTTCTGGCTGGAGCCTCCCATATAACAGACAAGTAGGGCTCCTCTCTGAAAGCATAGCAGAGTATCATTATTAGTGTCAGAGTCTGGCTCTCTACTGTGGGGTTGGTCTCAGGTTAGACCAATTATTGTTTGGACTGCCCCACAATCTTCGTTCCCTCTTTTTCCCTGCACCTCTTGCAGGGAGGGTAATTTTTGGATCACAGTTTTTGTCATCGGGTTGCTGTTCCTCTCCTTCTGCTAGTCCTTCCGGGCTAGGAGGTGGTCACATTAGTCTTCATGTCCCCTTCCCTCTTAATAGCAGGCTCAGCTAAAGTCACAAGTATATTGTCCCAAGGGTCCCAGGAGCCTACCCTGTCACAGGCCTTCAGCTTGACAAAAAGATGTCCCACTCTCAATTTCTACTCTTCTTATAGTCAATTTTTTTGTAACCACAGGCGTTAAGAAGAAAGTTTCAACTTCTTCAGTGAATAACCTCAGAGACTTAGACACTGGCATATCAAGTCACAGCAGGGCTAAGCTCTTCCTCTCACACTGAGGTCAGACCAGGCAGCCTAGATAGGGGAAAGGGATCTAAATGCAGGCCACAAAGTCCATGTCAGAGACAACTCTCCTTCACTTGTATGGACCCACATGACAAGCTGCCCGTCAGCTACATATGTGTTGTGGGCCTAGATCTAGTCCATGAACATTCCTTTGTTGGTGGAGATATTATAGTCAAAGGCAGGAAACTTAAGACATAGGGGTATGCATGTAAGTCATTGGAGATCTAAAAAAGTACTGAAATCCTATGTCTTAATGCTTTGCTTTCTAGCTACCATGTGTTGAGAAATTTCTGAGCCATATGCCCTTCCCATAATGTTTTGGACTGTGATAGCTCCAATGGCTACAAGCCAAAAGAGAGACACCGAGGCAAAGAATCATTAGGGATTACTGAAAAACCCTATATACAACAAAAGTTTTAAAATTTAAGGAAATGGACCATTTTCTTGATAGATTACATTTGATAAAGCTGAATCAAGATCAGGAAAATAAATTAAAAAGTCCTATATTCTCTAAGGAAGTAGAAGCTGTCATCAAAAGTCTCAAATCTAAAAAACAAAAACCAAAAAAAACAACAAACAAAGAAAAAACCAAAAAGCCCAAAGACAAAGGGCTTCAGCTCAGAATTCTACCAGGCCTTCAAAGAAGAGATAATACCAATATTCTTTAAAATATTCCACAAAATAGAAACAGAAGGAATATTACCAAACTCATTCTATGAGGCCACAGTCATTTTGATATTTAAATTGCACAAAGACCAAACAAAGGGAATTTCAGAGCAATTTCTCTTATGAACATTGATGCAAAAATACTCAATAAAATACTTGAAAGCTGAATCCAATAACATATCAAAGATAGCCTCCAGCATGACCAAGTAGGCTTCATCCCAGGCTTGCAGGGGTGGTTCAATATATAGAAATCCATCAATGTAATCCACCATATAAATAAACTGAAAGAAAAAAAAAACATCTCCTTAGATGCTGAAAAAGCATTTCACAAAATCAACACCCTTTCATGTTTAAAGTTTGGAGAGGTCAGGGATATAAGGCACATACCTAAAAATAATAAAGACAATTAGGTATACAAGGCACTTACCTAAATTTAGTAAAGCCAATATACAGCAAGCCTATAGCCAACATCAAACTAAACAAAGAGAAAATTAAATCAATCATACTGAAATCAGGGACAAGGCAAGGGTGCCCACTCTCTCCATATCTCTTCAACATAGTTCTTGAAGTCCTTGCTAGAGCAAAGGAGATCAACGAGATTCAGATTGGAGAAGAAGTCAAAATATCACTATTTGCAGATGATATGATAGTATAGATGAGTGACCCCAAAAATTGTACCAGGGAACTCCTACAGCTGATAAACACGTTCAGCAAAGTGGCTGGATACAAAATTAACTCAAAAAATAAAATAAAATCAGAGGTCCCCCCTGTATACGAATGAAAATAGACTGAGAAAGATATTAGGAAAACAACACCCTTCACAAAGCCACAAATAACATAAAGCACCTTGGTGTAACTCTACCCAAGCAAGTCAAAGACTTGTATGAAAAAAAAAAAAAAACAATTCAGTCACTGAGGAAAGAAATAGAAGAAGATATCAGAAGATGGAAAAATCTTCCATATTCATGGCTTGGCAGGATTAACATAGTAAAAATGGCCATCTTACCAAAAGCAATCTATCAAATTACCAACACAATTCTTTACAGACCTTGAAAGAAAAACTCTCAACTTCATATGAAATAACAAGAAAACCAAAATAGCTAAAATAATCCTCTACAATAAAAGATCTTCGGGAGGTATCACCATCCCTGATCTCAAGCTGTACTATAGAGCAATAGCAACAAAAATGGCATGGTACTAGCATAGACACAGGCTGGTGGATCAATGGAATTGAATAGAAGACCCAGGAATAAATCCACACACCTATGGATACTTGATTTTTGACAAAGAAGCCAAAACCATACAATGGACAAAAGAGAATTGGTGCTGGTCTAACTGGAAGTTTACATGCAGAAAAATAAAAATAGATCCATACTTATCATCCTGCACAAAACTAAAGTCCAAGTGGATCAAAGACCTCAACATACAACCAAACACACCAAATCTGTCAGAAGAGAAAGTGGAGGACAGCCTTGAGTTCATTGGCACAAGAGACAACTTCCTGAACAGAACACTAACAACACAGGCTCTAAGATCAACAATTAATACATGGGATCTCGTGAAACTGAGAAGCTTCTGTAAATCAAAGGACACTGTCGTCAGAACAAAATGACTACCTACAAATTGGGAAAGAATCTTCACCAACCCTCTATCTGACAGAGGGCTAATATCCAGAATATATAAAGAACTCAAGAAATTAAAAATCAACAAATCAAGTAATTCAATTAAAATATGGGATACAGAGCTGAACAGAGAATTCTCTGTAGAGGAATATCAAATGGCAGAGCATGTCTTTAAATATTTCTCTCCCATTTGATATTACTCTATTGAGAATTTCTCTGTTTAGCTCTGTATCTCACCTTTTTTTAAATTTTTTTTTTATTTTTATCAGTTACATTTTATTAATTCTGTATCCCAGCCGTGCCCCGAACCCTCATTCCCTCCCAGTCCCTCACTCCCTCCCTCATCACCACTGTGCCCCTTTCCAAGTCCACTGATGGGGGGGACCTCCGCCCATTCATCTGATCCTGTTTTATCAGGTATCTTCATTGAGTTCCTGTTAGAAATAGTCCTTGTTCCCCTCACTTTGGGAAACCAATTGGTTACTGAGCTACCACAGGCTACATCTGAGCGGAGGTTCTAGGTTATATCCGTACATGGTCCTTGGTTGAATGTCAGTTTCAGAAAAGACCCTGGGCCCAGATATATTTGGTCTTTGTGGAGCTCCTATCCTTCATCTTTTAATTGGATTAACTTGATTTCGTGGGTGAGACAAAGAGAAGATGAGGGAGGGGGCTAAATTTGGGATACAAAGTGAATAAATTATAAATAATAATAAACAGTAATAGTAATAGAATAAACTATCCTTTTTATGAGTTAATATGTTCAGGTGTATTGTCAAATTAATGAAAAGATGATATTTAAAATAAATGTGACTAACAAAATGTATTTTAATCTGTAAATTGCTAGAAGAGCAGATGTTCCCAGTATAATGGATAAGTATATTAGATATTATATATATTATCTCTCCAGACCAAATCATTGTACATGATTTGGTTATTACATAGATTGTATATAGTATTGAATCCTACAGATACACAGTTTTTAAAATAAGCTTTAAAGAAAAAATTGATATAAAATTTAATAGTGAAACAACTCTGCACTTACTAATTTAAAATTAAGCCAACAACTTTCCTGAATTCATAAAATTCCCTTTCTAAAATCTAGTACTTAGCATTGCTAAAATCATGGCAGAGACCCCAAACACTCTGAGGAAAAGACGTTTCAGAGAATAAAATATCAAACCGATCCTTTCCAAGGCATTTTCAGACTAGGATGCTTATAAAGTTAAACTCAGCAGGGAAAAATATCCAAGCAGAATTTTAATTATGCCAATATGCAATAACCTTTTCTGAGAGCAAAATCTATTTTTACAACTTTTTTTTTCCCAAGCAATTCAATGTTTCCAATTCTTAGTAGGTTTAATTTATAGAACTTCAGGAACCCTCACTATTGTCATTAGTTATTAAGTTAAACTTCTATAAGTAAAGCCTGCAATGTGGGTTCTCACTGCATAGGTGATTGAGGCTTCATTTTGTGGTGATGTCGACTGGGCAAGCAGAACATAATCAGGATAAGCAGGTGATCATGGTTCTACATTTTGCTGATCTGGGCTTAGCTTGAAGATATGCAGAACATGTGTCTCACAAGGAGGGGTTGTGAGCTATTGTAGCAGAAAGTATTGGTATTAGAGGAATATGATAGAGTTGACATGATTGAAACCTCAGAAGCATCAACCAAAACGGTGGACTCATTTGAATCTTGAAAGTGCAGAGTTCCTGGTGAGTGTTAATGCCATAGTCTATAATCAACAATTTTGCATGTACTGGGTGATAATTTTAAATTGGAAAATCCATGGAAACCCCTCCAAAATTTTTTTGAAAATTAAAAGCATGCTTTGAATTTTGTGTTCTCTGAAATGCATCAATAGTAAATTAATGAATCCAGAATCCACTTCTTTCACAAGAGGATAATTTAAATATGAATATAAATTAGCAAGATGAATTGTTAGAATTTCTAATATGGAATTAAAATTGACATATTGGAAAGTCTGAGACCATTTTGCTTCATCTTCTAAAAAGTTAAAATGAATTCAATTAGCTTGCTTCTTGATCTTGCTTTGAAATCTATTCTTCCACTAGTATGCGTATGTAATTTGACAGTTGACAACGTGAAGAAGGAAGAATAACCCTGATTTAAGTAGTATTATCATCAACCACACAGTCTCTATGAGAGAAGCTAACAAATTAAAAGGAGTCAGTTATTACTGTATACCTTTTAAAAATTAAGATAAATGATATGTAGTAAAAGATAGATGACACATAAAATATGCTAGGAATGAGACTTGTTAGGGAATGAGCTAGAAAAGTACAGGTTACAAAAAGTCCAATAGCAGGCTTTCGGTAAGCAGACTGTCTAAAATGACTTTTTCTGTCTTGTTATTGTCGTTTTTATATCTGGGGCCTCAGTCAATCAAATGGAATCCACCCACATTGCTGGTGGATCTTTCCAATATAGTCCACCAACATATATGCCAACCTTCTCTGGAAGAACCTCCCTATACATAGTTAAAACTAATAATTCACTTGTTCCTAGTACAATACCATCTCCAGTAAATATTCATATACATCTTCTTTCAACTCACTCACCTTCCACACAAGGTAAAATTTCTACTTGGAATAGAGCAAAGAGGATAGATGTATCACTCCTTTTGGAAAAAAAGAAGTTTCTGAGTAATATTTACTCTTCTCCTGGTATCCCCAATCTTAAAATAACGATGCAAAATTTTCCATAAATACTGATATAATTTTGGTTTATCTTTTGTTTTAATTTTATTTTTCTTTTTAGTTACATTTTGTTAACTCTGTGTCTCAGCTGTATCCTGCTCCCTCATTCCCTCCCCTACCCCACAATCTCTCCCTGGTCTCCTCCCTGCCCCTTTCCAAGTCCACTGATAGGGGAGGACCTCCTCCCCTTTCATTTGACCCTGTTTTATCAGGTATCTTCAGGGCTGGCTGTAGAGTCTTCCTCTGTGGCCTAACAGGACTGCTCCTCCCCTGGGGGGGGGGGGGGGCAGTCAAGGAGAGCCTGACCTTGAGATCCTGATAGAAATAGTCCTTGTTCCAGTTTTACTTTGGAAAACTGCTTGGTTACTGAGCTACCACGAGCCACATCCGAGCAGAAGTTCTAGTTTATATCCATAGATGGTCCTTGATTGAGTGTCAGTCTCAGAAAAGACCCTTTTCCCTGGATATATTTGGTCCTTGTAGAGCTCCTATCCTTTCCATATCATACTAACTCCCCTTCTTTCATATGACTCCCTGCACTCTGCCGAGGGTTTGGTTATGAGTCTTAGTGTCTGCTTTGAAACACTGCTAGGTAGAGCCTTTCAGATGCACATTTGTCTTTCTAAATGAGGATTGATCATCTTCGCCCGTGTCCACTTTCATGATTATCTTCTTTAGGTGTGTAGATTTCATTATGTTTATCATATTTTGTAGGTTTATATAAGCGAGTATATACCATGTTTGTCTTATCTTATACCATCCAGAAATAAGAGAAGAATAAAAGAAAAGATACTATGATGTATGATGGTATAAATCTCTAATCCCAACTAGCAAGAGACCCATGAGTTTGTGGTCAAGATGGATTATGCAAAAACTCTCAGTACCATCAAGGAATACACAAAGAAAAGAAAACTATGGGCTTGCTTTCCATATGGACATAATATCAATATCTATATCTATATATCTATATATATATAAATATATATATTAGGATGTGTATGTACAAAATTATTGTTAATGAAAAAAAGAATACACACCCTTGAAAATTAGTCTTCATCTCTGTAACTGATACATGGAAAAGCTGGCATGTATCAACAAGCTTCTACTATGGATTCAAACAACTCAACAAGTCTTTGACCAATGGGTTGACCAAAACTTTCATTCTAAATGGTCTGAGCTATTCACAGTCATGCCAACATCCATCTCATTGTTGCAATTTTCCCAATGCCCTTAATCCCCAGGCAAGCCAATAGCAACTGATGTGATGAAATTCAAGACAGAGCCCTCCTTGTGTCTACTTTGTAATAGTAGTCCACTTTCTTCCTCGTAGTCAGGGTTAAACGTCCAAGCCAATGCTATAATTTCTTTCTAATCTAGCTGTGTCGGAGTCACAAGGAACAAAAATAGGCTGTTAGTACTAATTTTTGATTCAATGAAGTTATTATTGCTGCTTATGATGAAAATATTCTTTCCTCTGGAACTAGGAATACAAAGCTAGCAGAATACAAAGTTGAGAAAACCTTAAGCAAAATTTAGGTTAAAGGAAAAATAATATTACTCATAGCATATTGAGGTCTCAGATTCAGTTTTGCTGTGGATAGATTAAGCATTTGGAAATGTAGACATGTCTTTCAAGTGAGTAGAATTCCATATCCAGAGTATAGACATAAAATTTTCTGCAATTTTGACCATAGATAGTAGCCAGATAGAGCCCTCTAAAATGTAAGCACTTTTCTGTGGATGATAACAGAACTGTCCTGGGAAATCATAGAGGCATTCTGCAATACATCTGTAAAGGCTCCGCAGTCGACAAACAGCATTCCTTTCTGCTTTTCTAGGTGAAGCACCATGGGATCCACTGGGGTATATGCCTTAGGGGAAGGAGAGCTTTCAGAGCAGAGTGGATCCCTGGCAGAAGACACTGTGGTGCTAGGCCACACCCAAAACTGGTAACTTTATTGAGTACTGAGTACTGAGGAGCAAGAAGACAACAGCATAGCCAAAAGACAATAGCCAAAAGAATTTGTTGTCTCTAAAATCCAAATAGGCCATGAAACATTAGGTATTTTTGGAGGTTATGAGAAAATTTAGAGGAAACAAATTACCTTCACCTTAGAAAGAATACCTTACCACCAGAACCAGAGAAATTCACTGAGTAGAATACTTTTCAATTTTATTATGATTTATTTTCTGCCCTCTAATAAATAAATATCTTATTAATAACCTCACAGGACCATCAGGCATTTAATATGAGCAAAACATTTTTGATAAGTAATTTTTTCATTTAAAATAATATAAAACATATGCAAAATTGGTGAACAGAGTTATAAAACTACAGCATGCCACTACTTTTAATGCCCATAATATGCTTTTATAACTTTTGACATTTTTATACATGTACACAATGTGTTGTGATTTTTAAAATGATTTATTATTTATTTTTATTTTATGTGCCTTGGTATTTTGCCTGCATGTAAGCATGTCTGTTGAATCCCCTCAAGCTGGAGCTAACAGACAGTTGTGAATTGCTATATGGGTACTGGGGAACTGAACCCAGGACCTTGGGAAGAGCAGTAAAGTGCTATTAACCTCTGAGCCATTTCTCCAGCCCCAATGTGTTGTGATCTTATTCATCCCATTACACTCCTTTATCCAGTTCCTACGTCCACTCACCTTGTTCTTCCAACTAGTCTACATTCTTTTATGTGAAGATGGTCACAGTTGCTGTGTGTTCAGGCTTGCAACAACCATATCAAGTCTAGAAGTCAGTTTTTGGTTTGGGTTTTTTTGTTGTTGTTTGTTTGTTTGCTTTGGCACACCTCTCCATCCTCTAGGTCACAGTCTTTTTAATTTCTGTTCTGTGATGTCTCCTTGGTGTAGGAATGATGATCAAGATGTCATTTAGAGCTAATCACTCCCAGGGACACTTGCTCTTAGTGCCTGGACTGGTGATGAGTCTCTTTATCTGTTGACAACTTCAGAAAGAAGCTTTTCTGACAAATGACAAACCAGCAGCACTGGTTTATGAGCAGAAATAGAGATATATAGAACGAAGTTTGTCAGCATGTCTATTTTGCCAAATTCTAGCAAGATATACCTTGTAGAGCCTGTTTGTTTCTCTAGCCAAAGAACTTTGTTCTGTTTTCATTTTATCACATTTATTTATTTATTTATTTGTTTATTTATTTATTTTGTAGCATGCAGGCATGGGACACATTGATTGTGGGAATCAACAGCAAATGTTTATCTCTTTAGTCAAAGATGGCAGAAGCCATCTCCTCAGTCTGAAAAATTCCATTCATAAATAAAAAAATCATTAAATCATGTTAAGTAGAAGATTTTTTTTTTTAAAGTTTAATGTAAATCTACTCTGTGTCTCACACTGGGTGCATTCTGGCTTCTATTATCTTATTTAATTCTCATAAGCACAGGATTATTTTTAGACTCATTGAAGCCTCCAGCAACATTGTCCAACATATCACTAATCATTGGTCAATAGTTTAGTGATGTCAATCCAGAAGGCCTTACTTACCACTGTGAAAGCAACTTTTATTTGCCCAATTTTAACGGTAAACTCCAATGTGTACTGCCTCTGTCTGCTAACTTAGATCTAGACCTGGAAATTTCTAGCCTCTTTACAATCTAATCTAAGCCCAGAATACTTTCAGCCTCTGAGATTTACTGTTAAATAAGCTCACTCTTTCATCTGGCTCCTTCTCATTCTCTGGCTTGTCTGTCTTCATCTGTGTCTAGCTTGCTCTCTTAAAATCTGCTCTCTGTAAAACTGTCTCAGTAAAATTGTTTCCTCTATCTTTCTCACTCTGCCCTCTCTCAAGTAGATTTTCTTTCCTCTCTGCTCTCAAGAGTTGGTCAGATCCTGCCTCTGACTCATTCTGTCACATCTTTCTCTGATTTGTCACTTTGCCCCTCAATTAGACATCACTTTCAAAGATGGGTGCTTCCTTCTACAAACTAAACTCACCTTAATTGTTCGTAACCAAAGATATATAATAACAATGTGTCTGCATTCCAGCCAGATCACACAGGTCTAGAATATCTTTGATCAAGATAGGAACAACCATGTTGATGGATTAAAATCCCTACAGACACACACACACACACACACACACACACACACAGGAAAAGAATTTTTGTTACTATATCTTCACTCAAGTAGAAATGTGTAGTGGGCCTCAAATATGAAGAGATAATGTTTAATCATGCCACTATTGTACCAGAAACCAGAATTAGCCTAGCAGGTGTGTGTTTTGTTATACATGGTAGCAATAGCCAGTTAAGACCACTGATAATTTTCTCACATAGTGCCCTTAACAATACCTTACAGCAAAATGAACAGGAATCACCAGAAAGACAACTTTTTGTTTATTCTACCTTGATTTCTCTATGTTCTTTATCAAAAGTGTGTGGTATCTTCAGTAATAGAATATAACTATCCAGTTCTAACTAATAACAAAGACAAATAGCAATAGCCTGTATTGTTTTGTGAGACATGGAGGCTCCCTGGCTCATGATATTCAGGGAAGGTCCTTGTGCATGGCACAAGAGTTTGGTTTAAAATCCATGACTTGTGGGAACAATGTCATCCATACATACAGAGTACCATGTGTTTAAATTACATTTTTACTCCTCCTTTAAAAAAGTTATATTTTACTTAGTTTATAAAATAGTGGGTTTTTCATGTACCTTTTTTTCCAAAGCTTTGCAGCTTTTTCATAATCCTTAGATAGGGTTGACCCTTGCCCTTTCTTCATTCTCCTGCTTTTACTTCTGTACAAACATTTCCACCCCAATTATTCTTCCACTCTACTTTTATATCGCATGTGTTTTGCTATTTGTCCCTATTTAGACCTCTTAATATTCCTTAAAAACTCTTCTCGTGGCTCTCTTCACATTTCTACCCTCTACAGACTCTCACTGCACTGAAACACAGAAACCTGAAAAGTCTAATCAAAGATGCAAGTATGACTGAGTATATACAGCATTCATTGCTTTGCAATATAGAGCTAACCATACAAATTATTCTCTGCATTAATCATTTATAAAGCTTTCAATGAATAATGAACTTCAATTAGTACTTTTCTCCTGTTGTATGTTGTTTTGATTACATTTATTGGAGTATATTTTGTATTTACATTGATCTAATGGTAAAACTATTCAGGCTTTCATCTTGTATGAGGTTTTATTAAATTTTTAAATAGTTAACTTGTGTTCTACTTTATGGAAATGTCCAAAATGAAATTGAGGCTTAAACATTAAAAAGCTCTCTTTCTGCAAAGTTAGTTGGAGAAGCACTGCTGTCTAGAGCATGTGGGAGTCAGCTGTGCTCAATTTACACTTACTTGTAGCTTCCCTTCCTAAAGGCTGGTATAATGAAAGACTCTATTATCTATTGTTCAGGCTCTGCTTCTCCGGTGCAAGTGAAGTTCAAGATTGAACTGCAGTACTCTGTAACCCAAAGCTATTCAAGCCCAACAAAACAAAGCTTTTTCATAAGCCAGCTCTCTTCACACACCATGATCAGTGTCCAGTGAAGATCTGCCCACACTAAAGCCAGGAAGGCTTATGCGGAAGCTTGAATGACCTCAAGCCTCAGCTGAAGCTCAGACACATCCAGTTGCATCATGAGAATACTGTCAACTTTTCCTGCAAAGGGTGTCTGACGTCTTCTTTGTTTCCCTCTGATCTTGTTGTTCTTTGAATTACCCACTCATTTTTCAAAATCGGTCACGTGTAGTGTTCTATGAGGAAGGCCTCAGAAATCTTTACTTTCTGTCCTAAATCCAGGAACTCAAACTGCCTTCTAAATGTCTGTTTATCTGAATAAGCAAATGCTTCTCTCAGCCTTAATTAGAGAAGCTTCTCTTCAGTGAATAGTTGTGAGTGCACAGACCCATGGCAGCTCAAACTCCTGAGAAAAAAGAATGGCTGGGTTCTTAGCTCTAAACAGAACATTTATGCAATTCCCACAAAAGCTCAGGAAACAGTGCATAAGAGTAAATGGAAAGGCTTAAGAGAGAGAAAATGGGGAGAAGCGTGGTAAAATTTCATCTTCTCGTCATGAAACAGAAACTGCTATCATAAACTCACAGCAACTGAATTTACCTTTAGCAGGACTGCAGGAGACTGGCCATCAAGCCAACAGTCAGTCATGGATGACAAAGTGGTTCATGGGTGTAAATGCACCATATTTTCTTTATACATTTTTCTGTTTGAGGAACATCTAGGTTGTTTGCAATTTTTGACTATGACGAATAAAGCTGCTATGAACATATTTGAGCAGGTATCCTTGTGGTATGGGAGAGCATCTTTTGGGTATATATATTATAGCTGGGCCTTGAGCTAAAACTATTCCCAATTTTGTGAGAGAGTGCCATATTGGTTTCCACAGTGGTTGTACAAGTTTGCACTCCCACCAGAAATGGAGGGGTGACCCCTTGCTCCACATTCTGCTAGCATGTGTTGTCACTTGAGCTTTTGATCTTAGCCATTCTGACTGGTGTAATATGGAATCTCAGAGTCGTTTTGATTTCCACTTACCTGATGACTAAGACTATCGAGCATTTCTTTAAGTGTTTCTCAGCCACTAGAGATTACTCTGTTGATGGTTCTCAGTTTAGCTCTGTACCCCATTTTTAAATTGGATTATTTGGTTTGTTGATATTTAATTTCTTGAATTCTTTATATATTTTGGATACCAGTCCTTTGTCATATGTAGGGTTGATGAAGACCTTTTCCCAATTTTTAGGCTGTAATTTTGTTCTATTGACAGTGTACAGTTGCAGAGAGTAGAATACCAACCCACCCACAAAACCTTCTACCCCAAATTTACCCTGCCAACAATGTTTGCCAGGATTAAGATGGAGCAGAGATTGGAGGGAAGGGCCAAACAATGAGTGGCCCAACTTGAGATTCACCCTATAGGAGAGAGTCAGCCCCTGACAGTATTAATCATACTCTGTTATGCTTGCAGACAGAATTCTAACATAACTGTCCTCTACCCAGCAGCCCATAGAAATTATGCAGAGACCCACAGCCAATCATTAGGCAGAGCTCAGGTATCATGTGTAAGAGTTGTGATGAGATTACAGGGATACAGAGGGGATAAGAACTCCACAAGAAGACCAACAATTTCAAGTAACTGAGGACCATGGGAACTCACGGAGACTGAACCACCAACCAAAGAGCAAGCATGGACTGGATCTAAGTCCCATACACAGATGTAGCTGATGGGCAGCTTGGTTTCCATGAGGGCCCATAGCAATTAGATGGGGGAGGTCTGGTACCTGAATGGGCTATGTTGCCTGCTTTTGAATCTTTTTTCTCTAGATGCGCTCCCTTGTTGGGCCCCAGAGGAAGAGGATGAGCTCAGTTCTGATGCAACTAGTTGTGCCTGGGCTGGTTAGTGATGGGGGCTGTCCTTTTCTGAGGAAAGGGAAAGGTGTAAAAGGGAGAGGTGTAAAAGGAGGAAGAATGTGGGTGGACCTGGAGGAGAGGAAGGAGGGGGCTGTGATAGAGATATAAATTGAATTAAATAAAACTGGTTAATAGGAACCTACCTCTCCCTACTGAACTATTGCCTATGGATAGGTTCTGAGGTAGGAGTGGCTATTGTCTTCAGTTGTGTATCCACTGCTGAGCTCATCAGACTCTAATAGTTTTAAAACAGTAGTTATCTGAGTCTGGGTTAAATTCAGTGGATCAGAAGAGCAAAAGAAAACCTTATGAACGTAAGAAAATGATTGTAGAGAGCAGAGACAGTTGTCAGTGCTGAGATGGAGCTAAAACTGAGTGGAGTGACAGAAATCAGAATGCATTAGATACATACATATAACTGAGCAAATTTACTTAATAAAAATTAGGAATGTGCGCTTTATCATTTTATCCTTCTTTGGTTGTACAAAAGTCTTCCCTTTCTTTCTTTCATTTTTTCTTTCTTTCTTTCTTTCTTTCTTTCTTTCTTTCTTTCTTTCTTTCTTTCTTTCTTTCTTTCTTTCTTCTTTCCTTCATTCTTTCTTTTGAAATGTTAGCATTTAATGAATCTCCCTGGGTAGTTTCAAACTCCAGGACATAGGCACCTCCAATACCCCTAATCTTTTTCAGCTCTTATGCTGAAGAATTTGACCTTCACAATGACAGGCTGCTTAGGGAGCTATTCCTTCCCCAGAGACTACACTGAGGTAGCCAGATCACACATTAATGATGGGAGCAGCATTGTTCTTGTTGTTGCAGCATTAACCTGTGTGTGCACACTGAACAATGTCCACCCAGGTTGACAGTTGGGAAGAAGCTATGGTTCCTCTTTAAGTGGTAACGCCTCATACCAAGTTTCCCAAAGTAACCTGGATGATACTTGTCGAGGTTGATCCTGTGATGACACATGCCTCCAGCATTCCCACTACCTCCTCGATGCTTACACTCCTTACCTATGTGGCCATGACTGTGGCTCACCTGTCCCAGAATTATTGGGTCTTCTTCTGTCTGGATGGTATGGTTGCAACAGAGAGGAAATTCTTTTTTCCTTTTCAATCATATATTGTTCTGTCATTTTTTTTCTCTTCTTTCCAGGGATCCTCTATCAACTGGAACATTCAAAAACATACTATCATGCTTAATTCCTTAATAAAACCCATGCCCTGCCTCTTAAATGAGTATTTCTTTATTCTACTGTTCCAAATTCACTAATAAGATGACCTTCATTTTTTAAAATTTTTTATTAAATACACTTTACTCACTTTGTATCCTCCCTGTAGCTCCTTCCCTCCTCCCCTCCCAATACTTCCCTTCCCCCCCCTTCTCCACTCATGCCCCTCCTCAAGTTCACTGATAGGAGAGGTCTTCTTTTCCTTTCTTCTAATCCTAGTCTATTAGGTCTCATCAGGAGTGGCTGCATTGTCTTCCTCTGTGGCCTGGTAAGGTTGCTCCTCCCTCAGGGGGAGGTGATCAAAGAGCAGGCCAATCAGTTCATGTCAGAGACAGTCCCTGTTCCCATTACTATGGAACCTACTTAGATACTTAATTGCCATGGGCTACATCTGTGCAGGGGTTCTAGGTTATCTCCATGCATAGTACTTGGTTGGAGTATGAGTCTCAGGAAAGAGCCCTGTGCTCAGATTTTTTGGTTCTGTTACTTTCCTTGTGGAACTCCTGTCCTCTGCAGATTTTTACTATTTCCCACCTCTTTCATAAGATTCCATCCACTCTTGGCCATAAGTCTTAGCATCTGCTTTGAAAGTCTGCAGGGCAGAGCCTTTCAGAGGCTCTCTGTGGCAGGCTCCTGAATTGTTCCCAGGTTTCTCCTTCTTCTGAGCTCCATCCTCTTTGCCTTTCTGGATGGAAACTGGGTATTTTAGCCAGAGTCTTCCCTCTTGATTCGTTTTTTCAGGTGTACAGATTTTAGTAAGTTTATCCTATATTATATGTCTATATGAGTGAGTATATACTGTGTATGTCTTTCTGCTTCTGGGATAGCTCACTCAGGATGATCTTTTTCCAGTTCCCAACATTTACCTGCAAATTTCATGATTTCCTTGTTTTTTTATTGCTGAGTAATATTCCATTGTGTAGATGTACCAGAATTTCTGTATCCATTCCTTAGTTGAGGGGCATCTGGATTGTTTCCAGCTTCTGGCTATTACAAATAAAGCTGCTACAAGCATGGTTGAGCAAATGTCCTTGTTGTGTATTTGAGCCTCTTTTGGATATATGCCCAGGAGTGGTATGGCTGGATCTTGAGGAAGCACTATTCCTAGTTGTCTGAGAAAGTGCCAGATTGATTTCCAGAGTGGTTGTACAAGTTTACATTCCCACCAGCAGTGGAGAAGGGTTCCCCTTTCTCCACAACCTCTCCAGCATGTGTTGTCACTTAAGTTTTTGATCTTGGCCATTCTGATGGGTGTAAGGTGAAATCTCAGGGTTGTTTTGATTTGCATTTCTCTGGTGACTACTGACTTTGAGCATTTCTTTAAGTGTTTCTCTGCCATTAGATATTCCTCTATCGAGAATTCTCTGTTTAGCTCTGTTCTCCATTTTTTAATTGGATTATTTGGTTTGCTGCTTTTCAGCTTCTTTATTAGCTGATTATTAGCCCTCTGTCAGATATAGGGTTGGTGAAGATTCTTTCCCAATCTGTAGGCAGTCGTTTTGTTCTGACGACAGGGTCTTTGCTTCACAGAAGCATTTCAGTTTCCTGAGGTCCCATTTATCAATTTTTGCTCTAAGAGCAAGATAAGGGAGGGAGGGTGGGAGTGGGAGGGAATGAGGGAGTGGGATACAGCTGGGATACAGAGTTACTGGGATACAGTAACTGATAAGAAAAAAATAAAATTATTAAAAAAAAAGAGCCTGTGCTGTTGGTGTTGTGTTCAGGAAGTTGTATCCTGTGACAATGAATTCCAGGCTCTTCCCCACTTTTTCTTCTAAGCAGTTTAGTGTGTCTGGTTTTATATTGAGGTCTTTGATCCACTTGGACTTTAGTTTTGTGCAGGGTGATAAGTATGGATCTATTTGCATTTTTCTACATGTAGACATCAAGTTAGACCAGCACCATTTGTGGAAGATGCTATCTTTCTTCCATTGTATGGTTTTGGCATCTTTGTCAAAGATCTGGTGTTCATAAGTGTGTGGGTTTATTTCTGGGTCCTCTGTTCGGTTCCATTGATCCATCATTCTGTTTCTATGCCAGTACCATGCAGTTTTTGTATCGTTGCTCTATAGTACAACTTGAGATCAGGTACGAGATACCTCCAGAAGACCTTTTATTGAAGAGGATTGTTCTGGCAATTCTGGGTTTCTTCTTATTCCATATGAAGTTGAGAATTTTTCTTTCCAGGTCTGTAAAGAATTGTGTTGGTATTTTGATGGGAATTTCATTGAATCTGTATATTGCTTTTGGTAAGAAGGCCACTTTACTATGTTAAGCCTGCCAAGCCATGAGCATGGGAGATCTTTCCATTTTCTGATATCTTCTTCTAATTCTTTCTTCAGAGATTGGAAATTTTTTTCATACAAGTCTTTGACTTTCTTGGTTAGGGTCACACCAAGGTACTTTATGTCCTTTGTGGCTATTGTGAAAGGTGTGTTTCCTTAATTTCTTTCTCAGCCCTTTTGTCATTTCTATACAGGAGGGTTACTGATTTTTTTGAGTTAATTTTGTATCCAGCCACTTTTCAGAAGGTGTTAATCAGCTGTAGGCGCTCTCTGCTAGAATTTTTGGGGTCACTATCATATCATCTACAACTAATGATACTCTGACTTCTTCCTTTCTGATTTGCATACCCTTGATCTCTTTTAATTTTCTTATTGCTCTAGCTAGGACTTCAAGAACTATGTTGAAGAGATATGGAGAGAGTGGGCAGCCTTGTCTTGTCCCTGATTTCAGTGGGATTGATTTAAGTTTCTCTCCTTTTAGTTTGATGCTGGCTATAGGCTTGCTGTATATTATCTTAACTATGTTCAGGATTTTGTTGATTTGGATAGTTTCTCTCTGCCTTTTAATTAGTTTGGCTAAGGGTTTATCTATCTTGTTTCTCAAAGAACCAGCTCTTAGTTTCATTGATTCTTTGAATTGTTTTGTTTCTAATTGATTGATTTCAGCCCTGAGTTTGATTATTTCCAGCCATGTACTCTTCTTTGGTGTGTCTGCTTCTTTTTTTTTTTCTAGGGCTTTTAGGTGAGCCATTAAGCTGCTTGCATGAGATGTTTCGAATTTCTTCTTGAAAGCACTTGTTGCTATGAACTTTCCTCTTAGCACTACTTTCATTGTGTCCCATAAGTTTGGGTATGTTCTTTCATTTTCATTGAATTCTAGGAAGTCTTTAATTTCTTTCTTATTTCTTCCCTGACCCAACTGTCATTGAGTAGCAAGTCGTTCAGTTTCCATGTATGTGTAGGTTTTTTTGTTATTTCTGTTGTCTTTGAGACACCAGCTTTAGTCCATGGTGGTCAGACAGGATGCATGGTATTATTTCAATCTTTTTTTATCTGTTGAGACTTGTTTTGTGACCAACTATATGATCTATTTTGGAGAAGGTTCCATGAGGTGCTGAGAAGAAGGTAAATTCTTTTGTGTTTGGGTGAAAGGTTCTGTAGATGTCTGTTTTGATTCATGACCTCTGTTAGAGTCATTGTTTCTTTGTTTAATTTTTGGTTTATTGACCTGTCCTTTGTTGAGAGTGGGGTTTTGAAGACTCCCACTATTAATGTGTGGGGATCTATGTGTGGTTTCAGTTTTATTACTGTTTCTTTTACAAATGTGGGTGCTCTTGTATTTGGGGTATAGATGTTCAGGATTGTGGTGTCTTCTTGGTGGAATTTTCCCTCGATAAGTATGAAGTGTCCTTCCCCATCTCTTTTGATTAATTTTGGTTGAAAATCTATTTTATTAGATATTAGAATGGCTACTCCTGCTTGCCTCTTGGGTCCATTTGCTTGGAAAACTGTCTTCCATCCCTTTATTCTCAGGTAATGTCTATCTTGTGACTTACGTGTGTTTCTTGTATGCAACAGATTGTTGGGTCTTGTTTATGTATCCGTTCTGTTAGTTTGTGTCTTTTATTGGAGAGTCAAGTTCATTGATGTTAAGGGAGATTAATGACCAGTGGCTGTTAGATGTTTTGATTTTGCTTTTGGCTGTGTTAGTGTGTTTGTGTTCTTGGCTACTTTTAACTTTACGGTAGTGAGGTTTTTTTGCTTCCTGTGTTTTCCTGAATTAAGTTAGTCTTCTATTTTCCCTTCTAGTATCTTCTATAATGCTGGATTTGTGGGTAGGTATTGTTTGAATTTGTTTTTGTCATTGAACATCTTGCTTTCTCCATCTATGATGACTGAGAGTTTTGCTGGATATATTAGCCTGTGCTGACATCTGTGTTCTCTTAGGGTCTGCATTATATCCATCCAGGCCCTTCTTGCTTTCATAGACTCTGTTGAGAAGTCAGGTGGGTTTGCCATTATATGTTACTTGGCCTTTTTTGCTCGCAGCTTTTAGTATTAGGATTGTGGTGGGTTTGCCATTATATGTTACTTGGCCTTTTTCGCTCGCAGCTTTTAGTATTTTTTTTTCTTTGTTCTGCATACTTACTGTTTTGATTATTATGTGGGGGGAGGATTTTCTTTTCTGGTCTAATGTATTAAGTGTTCTGTAGATCTCTTATATTCTTATAAACCTCTCCTTTAAGTTGGGGAAATTTTCTTCTATGATTTTTTGAAGATATTTTCTAGATCTTGGAAGAGGGAATCTTCTTTTATCTCTATTCCTATTATTGTTAGGTTTTGTCTTTTCATATTGTCTTGGATTTGTTGGATGGTTGGTGTCAGGAATTTTTTGGATTTAACATTTTCTTTGACAGATACATAGATTTCTTCCATTGTATCTTCTATACCTGAGATTCTTTCTTTCATTTCTTGTAGTCTGTTGATTATGCTTACCTCTGTAGTTTTTGTTTTCTTCCCTAAATTTTTCCTTTCCATGATTTTCTCCGTTTGTGTTTTCTTTAATTTTTCCAATTCTATCTTCAGATCTTGAGTTGTTTTATTTCCTTCACCTGTCTGATTGTATTTTCTTGTTTTCCCTTTAGCTCCTTTAACTGTTTGTTTAAAAATTCTTCTATTTCTTTTATTTCTTTCAGTAACTTAATTATTTCCTCTCTGAAGGCCACACACTGTTTGGCAGCATCTTCCCGTATTTCTTCACTGATGGCCATAATCTGTTTGTCTTTAACTTCCTCCATTTCTTTACAAAAGGCCATAATCTGTTTGATTTTATCTTCCTCTAATTCTTTACATATTTTATTTGTTTCCTCTATTATCCTTTTCATCAGCATAGATGTAAGGTCATCTTGGATTTCAATTATGCTGGGATGTTCAGGGCTGCTCGCTCCTGGATAACTGGGTTCTAAAGTTGCCATATTGCTTTGTCTTTTGTTGGTTAAGCTTTTATGCTGACCTGTGCCCACTGGGCTATTTTAGGTGTTATGTTCTGGTGCTTCCTGGAATTCTGGGGTAGGGATAATCCCCTTGGCAGGAAGATGTTTTTTTCTGAAGGAGGCCTCCTCTGATTTTTGGGTATGGTCACTGAATGGCCAGTGTTTCTCAGGAATTGCCACTGCTCACCTCAGGTGTACAGAGGTGAGTGTTAGCTGTGGTCTTTGTTAGTCAGGGGGGCTCTCTTCTTATCAGCAGAAGTCCTAGAGATAGCTGCCCTGCTGCTCGGTTTCTCATTCTGAATTTAGTGAGCTGCTGCTGTTGTTACACCATGTTCCAGGCACAGCCCTCTTGAAGAATCTGCTGATTCCCTAGCTGTGGGGTTTTCTCCCCAACAGGGAAACTCAGTCTCTGGTGTACTGGGGACCACTGTTCTGTCTGAGAAGGCGAGTTGAGTTCACAGCAAGTCTCTGGGGCAGAGGCCGAGTTCTCCGCTCTGGACTGGCAGCTGAAGGCCCTGCTTTGGGCCGGGGGTGCCGCTCTGGTCCTGGGGTGCCGCTCTGGTCTGGAGGCTGTGCACCCTGATCTGGACTGGTAGCTGTGAGCCCCCTCTGGGGTGGCAACTGTGCATCCCCTTCGTGGCCAGAGGCTGTGTGCTCCTCTCAGTGCCGACAATTGTGGGCTCCGCTCTGGTCTGGAGGCTGGGAGCCTCATTCTGGGCTAGAGGGTGGGCAGCTGGGGGCGCAGTTCTGGGCCTGAGGCTATGCACTCCAATCTGGGCTGGTAACTGTAAACCCCACTCTGGGCTGGCAGCTGTGCATCCCCTTCTGGGCCAGAGGCTGCGCACTCCTCTCTGGGCTGGAGGCTACACGCCTGGATATGGGATGGTGGCTGGGGGCGCTGCTCTGGGCTCAAGGCTATGCACGCCCATCTGGGCTGGCAACTGAGGGCTCTGCTCTGGTCTAGAGGTTGGGTGCCTCACTCTGTGCTGGAGGCTGCGTGTCCTGGTCTAGGATGATGAGCTCTGGGTGGGAGGCTGTGCACTAAAACCTGGGCCAGGGGCTGTGTGCCCGCCGGCCCCCAGGACCTTTTCTAGGGGTTGACTGGGTGACCTGAGGTCAGTCCCAATTGATTTCCAAATCAAAGGATTTCCTCTCACCTGGGAAACACAATCGCTGGTGTTTTAGGTCCCAGAGTTCAGTTTCCTGGTTGCTGTGCCCGCACTGCTGTCCTGCTCCTCAGACACAATGTCCTCCTGGTGCCACCATCTTGGATCCCCAGGCTTATTGTCCGACCCTCATTTTTTAAATGCGTAAATATGTTATTCTTCCACAAGATGCAAAGTAAATATAACATAAACACAAGTTGAAAGCATATTTGCAGCATTAACAGAGACTATAAATCTGAAATTTTAGAAGTTCTTGCAATTGACAAAAAAAGCATAAATTGATCAGTTTGAAAAACTTGAGAAAATGTTCACATAGGCAAAAGTATGCAAATATCTTATAAACCTAGAAAAAGCATTTAATCTAAAAAGTAATAAAGAGTAAGGACCTATCTTTCTGTGATGGTTTCAGATTAGACAGCGTATATATGAAAAGCCAGTAAATGTTCCGTAGATTTCGGCTACTTTTTGCCACTATATTATGAGCCTCTTTCTCTTATATGTAGCCAGTAGCAAAACCTGCTATAGTGCAGGTTGTATTCTAGTGAAACGAGAAATTTTTTGTCCTTATAATGGTTAGCATGCAAATATCTTTTTAAATCTTATTTATTTATTTATTACAATTCATGCACTTTGTATTTCCACTGTAGCCCCCTCCCCCATCAACTTCATTTAAGAAAGCTTCTTCATGTATGTGTGTGTGTGTGTGTTCATGTGTGTATGAGTGCATAGGTGTAGATGTGTGTACAGTTGTGTATGCGTGTGTGGTATCCATGCTGAGGTCATCAGACAGCCTTGGTTTTCATTTCTATAGTACTGTCTACCTTTAAAATTTCTTTTGAGACATTCTCCTGCTGGGTTAGAACCTACCAAGTAAGCCAGGCTGTCTGGGCAGAGAGTTCAGGAGACCTCTTGTTTTCCTCTTCCTAGTATGAGATTTACAAATGTTTACCAACAGACATGCCTTGTTTTTCCTTGGAATCTGAAAATCAAGTATCAATTTCTATGCTTTTGGTAAGAATTTTACTGATAGCTACCTTTCCAACACACTTTTGGAATATTTTCATGCTTAGCATTTAGGATTCACCAGTTTTCCAGTTCTCTTTCTAACTCATAAAAGTATCCTTTGCTGAAATGCATCCTAATCCTGGAATTTTTTAGAAGTCTGTCTTTGGCCTTTATTATCTCCCTAGCTACAATTAATATCTGTGTGGCTTCATCAGGGCCTATAGAGTCACAAACCTTCAATTTCCTGGTGTATCTTAAAATTAATATAACTAATATGAAAGAATTCCTAAAGTTGATCCTTAAACACACACACAACTGATTAATCAAAATTTCTAATTAATTGTCTTTTAAAAATTTCCCACTTCTGCACGTGAGCACTCAAATCCCTTCTACCCAAACTACATCGCTCTCACGAATGTTTTAACATCATGAAAAAGTGTCACATTGTCTTAGCTACTGTTGTATTGCAGAGAAGAGACAGGATGGCCAAGGCAGCTCTAATAAAAGAAAGCCTTTGACTGGGGCTTTGTTTTCAGTTTTAGGGGGCTAGTCCTTCATCATTAAACAAACAAGAACAGTGTTACACGAGTGGCTGAGAACTTTACATTTTCATCTACAGGCAACAGGCAGAAAGAGAAATGGTGACATGGGCTTTTGAGACCCAAAAGTACACACCAGTGATACACTCCTTCCACAGTTCTATACTGACTCCAGCAAGGGCACATCTGATCCTCCCAAATAGTTCCACTTTCTGGTGCCAAGCAGCCAAGTATTTGACCTTCTGAGGGTCATTCTCATTCAGGCAATCACACATTTCTCACAGCAGTTCAAACTAAACATGTGGGAGTGTAAGGTGTCTATTTGCATGTGTTTGTTTTTCTGTTAAGACTTATATAATGAACATCTCTGATTAGGATCAGCCTGGATCCTTTACTGTAGCAGTGGGTCTTTTCTTTTGCATTTCTCTCTCTCTCTCTCTCTCTCTCTCTCTCCTATTTGCCAAATTGCAGACAGGTGATCCTGAAGTATTAGAATATGAAAGAGATATCATATGAAGGCGCTCATCATACAAGCCACCCAGTAAATCACAAGCAAAAGTGAGAAATGACTATTTGTTGATTTTAACTACTGAAATTTTGTAGTCATTCACTACAGATTAGACAGCATGTATATGAAAAGCCAGTAAATGTTCCGTAGATTTCGGCTACTTTATGCCAGTATATTACGAGCCTTTTTCTCTTATATGTAGCCAGTAGCAAAACCTGCTATAGTGCAGGTTGTATTCTAGTGAAACGAGAAATTTTTTGTCCTTATAATGGACAATGAAGCCTAAACTTTTCAATACCAAAGTTCCCTTTTACAAAGATTATTTAAAAAAAATAACATGATGGTTTATGGGCTATTGATGTAGTAGTTAGGCAGCATGATATCATGGACAGAAATAAGAAAAAAAAAGAAATTTATCTAAAAGATGAGTGAGCCATATTGTTATATATGAAAAAAAAATCTGGTGAAATTTTTCCTAAGGGGGGGAAAATATGTGTATATATATATATGTAAGATATATTACAGAGCCTATAATTTTAGTATTACATTGAAAATCAGTTTTTAAGAGTACTTTTTAAAACTCATCAAAAATTATGATATAATTGGCTGATTCTTAAGAAGAGGTAAGAGAAAAGGAGAAAAGGAAGCTATTATAAAGCAAGGTACTAAGAGTTTAGATAAGTTAACTCTCAGGGCCATGAATAATGAGTTAAGAGAAGTGTGGGCAGAGGAGTGGGAGTGGAAGCATAGCACCAAAAGTTACATCAACATAAGTATACAAAGCCTTTAAATTAAATGGACTCAATTTAGCAGGAAAAAAGTAATTAAGAATATTACTTCAAGATATTTCTTCTGTGAATACTCGAGTTGTCATTAATCAGAAAGAAAGTAGGTAGAAATACATAGAAAATCCTTGGGAAATAATTTTAGGAACAAATTTGTATTTACTGGCACACAGAACTATCTGGAAGAAAACAGATAAAATGCTTCCTAAGTTTTTTAGGAAATTATATTGCCAAGGAAACTGCAAGTATGGTCTAAAAATAGTCTATGACTGTTTGCTGAGTCTTAAAACCCTCTACTAAAATAACCCGTGGGTATTAGATGAGGTTTTGACATGAAGCAGCTGCCACAGCTATGTCTCCCCAAAGAGGACACAGTCCCTATCACCTACTTTAGATGTGGCCATAGAGGTTAACAGACCAGAAAGTAGTTTTTTTTGTTTGTTTGTTTGTTTTTGTTTTTTTTGAGTAAAGGCAAGATCCTTGCAAAATAGTGTATAAGAAAATTTTTTTGCAAAACAAAATCAAGTTCAACAGGACCTTTTCATGAACTCTGGTGAAGGAATTTTAGCAAGACAAGTTTAACCACTATTTCATATGTGGGTCTTTAGTTTTTTTCTAAGCAAATATTGTTACGAATATCACAACACCTCCATGTTTTGGTTTGATTTCTATTGCTGTGATAAAATATGGGCCTAATGTAAATTGAGAAAGAAAGAGTTTATCTGGCTTACACAATCTGAATTACAGTCAGTCAAAAAGGGAAGTCAGGACAGGAAATGAAGGCAGACACCTGAAGGCATGAACAAGTGGGGACTTGGGGGATACTACTTCCTGACTCCTGTTCACAGCTCCCTTGGTTTTACAAGACCCAGTACTATCTTCGGTGGATGACCTTGCCAAGAACGGGGTGGGCTGTGGGCCCTCCCACACCAATCTTTAGTCAAAAAACTGCCCCAAAGGCATGCCTACATGGTAATGCCATTGAGATTTTTTTTTCTCAATTGAGGTTGTTCTTCCAAGTTTGGGTTTGACAAATAAAATAAAATAAATATCACACTGCATTTTGTAATTTTATAGGATCTACAAACATTTTATAATTCTTTGCAGTTCATACACACAAAAAATCAACAGTAGACTTAAACAACATTTCCTGCACTGTGTAGACTGCCCAATGAATTGGGCTGGTGGAAATTATATTGAATCATTTTACTGAGGAAGAAGATGAATGCGCCTTGGGCATGGAGGAAGGCTAATAAAGAGCAAAGAGATTTGGTCAATACAATGACTTCTGCTAACAGAGACTGGTTAATTTTTAATGAAATATTTTACTTCTTTGAGTATATATGCACATGGACTAGACAACATTTTGGTTGTCTTTGAAGTTAGCTGTAGCCACACAATTAAAATTTAACTACATTCTCTCTTTCCATAACAGAGGTTGGAAGAAGAGATTCGTGGGCTGAATGAAAAAGAAAATAGAGTGAATATGACTTATTAATTGCCTGACCAAAGCAAGAGAGGAGAAAGAACTTTATGTGTGCAAAGACTGTTTAGCCAGAAACTGAACACTGTGCAATAACAAGTAAGATATAATTTTCATTAAAAATATGTATTTAGATGACTGAGATCTAAGATGGCAACAATCAGTGCACACCTTATCTGAGGGGCAGAGGATCTGAAACTCCGAAATTGGTGAGTGGAGGGGCAGCTGAACCCAAAACAACGACACTGACGCTTCCAAGGAAAAAGAAATTAGGGAAAGAACACCTTTCACAATAGCCACTGATAACATAAAGTACCTTGGTGTGACTCTAACCAAGCAAGTGAAAGACCTGTTAAAAAAAAAATCCAAGTCTCTGAAGAAAGAAATTGAAGAAGGTATCAAAAGATGGAAAGATCTCCTGTGCTCATGGATTGGTAGGATTAACATAGTGAAAATGGCCATCCTGCCAAAAGCAATCTACAGATTCAATGCAATTCCCATCAAAATACCAACACAATTCTTTATAGAACTTGAAAGAAAAATTCTCAACCTCATATGGAAAAACAAAAAACCCAGAATTGTCAAAATGATCCTGTACAACAACCGATCATCTGGAGGTATCTCCATCCCTGATCTCAAGTTGTACTCCAGGGCAACAGTAATAAAAACTGCATGACACTGGCATAGAAACAGACTGGTGGATCAATGGAATCAAACAGAAGACCCTGAAATAAACCCACACAATTATGGATACTTGATTTTTGACAAGGAAGACAAATTCATACAATGGAAACAAGACAGCATCTTCAACAAATGATGCTGGTCTAACTGGATGTCTACATGTAGATAAATGCAAATAGATCCATACTTATCACCCTGCACAAAACTAAACTCTAAGTGCATCAAAGATCTCAAAATAAAACCAGACACACAAAACCTGTTAGAAGAAAAAGTGGGGAACAGAATTCATTGATACAGGAGACAACTTTCAGAACAGAACACCAACAACACAGACTCTAAGATCAACAATTAATAAATGGGACCTCGTGAAACTGAAAACCTTTTGTAAATCAAAGGACACTATCGTCAGAACAAAATGACAGCCTATAGACTGGGAAAGGATCATCACCAAGCCTATATCTGACAGAGGGCTAATATCCAGAATATATGAAGAACTAAAAAGTTAAAAAGCAACAAATCAAGTAATGCAATTAAAAAAATAGGGTACAGAACTAAACAGAGAATTCTCTGTAGAGGAATATAGAACAGCAGAGAAACACTTAAAGAAATGCTATCAGAGAAATGCAAATCAAAATGACCCTGAGATTTCACCTTATACCCATCAGAATCTATAAGATCAAAACCTCAAGTGACAGCATGCTGGAGAGGATGTGGAGAAAGGGAAACCCTCCTCCATTGCTGGTGGGAATGTAAACTTGTACAACCATTTCAGAAATCAATCTGGCACTTTCTCAGACAATTAGGGATAGTGTGTCCTCAAGATCCAGCTATACCACTCCTAAGCATATATCCAAAAGATGCTCAAGTACAGAACAAGGACATTTTTATTTGTTCAGCCATGTATGTAGCAGCTTTATTTGTAATAGCCAGAACCTGGAAACAACCCAGATGTCCCTCAACAAAGGAATGGATACAGAAATTGTGATACATTTACACAATGGAATACTACTCAGCAATTAAAAACAAGAAAAACATGAAATTTGTAGGCAAATGGTAGGAACTAGAAAAGATCATCCTGAGTGACGTATCCCAGAAACAAAAAGACATACACTGTATATACTCACTTAGAAGTGGACACTAGACATATAATACAGGATAAACCCACAAAACTCTGTACACCATAAGAAGCTAATCAAAGAGGAGGACCATGGGTGAGATGATCAATCTTCACGCAGAAAGGCAAATGGGATGGATGTTGGAAGAGCTAAAAAACAGGAAACAGGACAGGAGCCTATCATGGAGGGCCTCTGAAAGACTCTCCCCAGCACTGTATAAAAGCAGATAATGAGATTCATAAACTTTGGGAAGCATGCAGGTAATCTTAGGAAAGAAGAGGGAAATAGTAAGACCTGAAGAAGGCAGGAGCCCCACAAGGAGAGCAAATATCTGGGCACAGAGACTTTTTCTGAGACTGATACTCCAACCAAGGACTATTCATGGGTATAACCTAGAACCCCTGCTCAGATGTAGCCCATGGTAGCTCAGTATCCAGTGGGTACCCTCGTAAGGGGAACAGGAACTGTCTCTGACCTGAACTCAGTGGCTGGCTCTTTGACCGCCTCCCCTGGGTGAGGAAGCAGCATTACCAAGCCACAAAGGAGGACAATGCAGCCAGGTGAGACCGGATAAGCTAGGGTCAGATGGAAGGGGAGGAGGACCTCCTCTATCCTTGAGCTTGGAGAGGGGCATAGGAGTAGATGAGGGAGGGAGTGTGGGATTGGGAGGGGAAAAGAAAGGGGCTAGACCTGGGATACAAAGTGAATAAACTTTAATTAGTATAAATATATAATATAAATAAAAAATCATGTATTTACTTTATAACAGTTATAAAGAGTATAAACATTTTCATTAAAGATATTATTTTACATTAAAAAATGTATTTCCAAACAGCATATTATGTGAAGTGACTTACAGGTATAACAAAAACACTCAGCTTGACCATCAAACGCAGATAGAGATGTGTGTACATAGACACAAAAGTCAGAGAGAGTCAAAGGCAGGCATAGAGACATAGAGAGAAACAGAGAGACAGAGAAAGACAGAGAAAAAGAGACATATAGAGATATAAGGGACAGGGAAAAATAGAGAGAGAGAGAGAAGCTGATACTGATAATCCATGTTCTCCATCTCAGGATAATGGAGAGAAAATTTCAAAGATAATGAAGATACTGGAGTGCAATTTTTCTTTTTAAAATTTATTTATTTTTATTAATTACAGTTTATTCACTTTTATTTCACTTTTTTTGTATCCCAGATGTAGCCCCCTCCCTGGTCCCCTCTCAATCCAACCCACCTACCTCATCTCCTCCCATGCCCCTCCCCAAGTCCACTGAAAAGAGAGGTCCTCCTCCCCTTCCCTCTAACCATACCCTATCAGGTCTCATCACGACAGGATACATTGTCTTCCTCTGTGGATTGGTAAGGCTGCTACCCCCTCAGGAGTTGGTGATCAAAGAGCCAAACATTGAGTTCACATCGGAGACAATCCCTGTTCCCATTACTAGGGTACCCACTTGTAGACTGAGCTGCCATGGGTTATCTCCTTGGTTGGAGTATCAGTCTCAGAAAAGACCTCTGTGCCCAGAGTTTTTGGTTCTTTTGCTCTCCTTGTGGATCTCCTGTCTCCTCCAGGTCTTTCTATCTCCCCCTTCTTTCATAAGATTCCATGCACCCTGCCCAAATTTGGCTATGAACCTCAGCATCTGAATTGATATCCTGCTGGGTAGAGTCTTTCAGAGGCCCTCTGTGATTGGCTCCTGTCCTGTTCCCTATTTTCTCCCTCTTTCTATGTCCATCCTATTTGCCTTTCTGAGTGAGGATTGATCATTTACCCAAGGTTCTCCTTCTTGTTTAGCTTCTTTCATTGTACAGATTTTAGTATGTTTATCCTATATTATATGTCTAATATCCACTTATAAGTGAGTATATACCGTGTGTGTCTTTCTGCTTCTGGGGCACTTCACTCATGATGACCACTTATTTCTTTAATATACATATTTCAAAAATATGTTAAATATCAGGATGCCTGCTAAACATTTGAGCAAAATTATTCTATTTTTAGCTTTCAGTGTTATAGACTAAAGAAAAATCTCTCAGAATCAACATTGTTGATCTGGCCAAATTCAATAGAAAGCAAATATCATGAGTTTAATTGAAATTTTAAGTAAAATCATTACCATACAAAAAATTAAGAACATTAAATAATAGTGATAACACCAGAACATAATTGATACAAGTTAAAGGCAGGTGATTCCCCAATGGTATCACCATGGCATTTAGATACAGTCTCTGTTATTCCACCATGAATATTACAAACTGATATGTCATACTCATTTAACAAGGCATATTACTGGATAAGTTGCTCAATTCTAATAGAAGGAGCCAAAATTTAATGTATCTTTAATGGTAAGGACTGTACTATATTGTTCTAAACCTAACTGCTTGTGTGGATAATTTTATGTTACCTTTATACAAACTGGTGTCACCTGAAAGGAAGGACCTTCAATTAAGAAAATCAGTCCTCATTCAGAAGGCAAATGCAATAGACTTCTGAAGCAGGAGAAGACAGGGAACAGGACTGGAGCCTAACATAAAGGGCTTCTGAGAGACTCTACTGATCGATGTATCAAAGCAGAGGCTGAGACTCATAGCCAAATTTGGGCAGAATGCAGGGAATCTCATGAAAGAAGGGGGAGATAGAAATACCTGAAGGAGACAGGAGCTCCAAAAGGAAACCAACAGAGCCATAAAAACTGAGCCCTGGCAGCCCTGAAGAGAATGTCCAAACCATGGACAGTGCAAGGACAGGACCTAAAATCCCAACTCAGATGTAGCCCATAGACTCAATCTCCAAGTGGGTTCTATTAAGGGGAGTGGGGACTTTCTCTGGCATCAACTCAGTGGCAGGTTCTCTGATCACCTCCCACTGAGGGGGGGAATGCAGCCTTGCCATGCCACAGATGAAGACAATGCAAACAGTCCTGATGAGACCTGATAGACTAGGGTCAAATAGAAGGGGAGGAGGAAATCTCCTATCAGTGGACTAGGGAAGACGCATAGGGGGAGAAGAGAGAAGGAGGGTGGAATTGGGAGGAGACCACAGCCAGGATACAAATTGAATACATTGTAATAAATAATAATAATAATAAAAGAAAATGCTTCTGAAATATCAGGTGGTAAACAGGCCTGTAAGACATTTTCCTATTTATATGTTGATGTGGATTGATGGCTTTGCCCATAGTGGCTGGTGCCATCCCTGGACTGATGGTTGTGGGTTCTCTAAGATAGCAGGCTGATCAAGCTATGGGGAGCAAGCCAGTAAGAAATGCCCTTCTATTACCTCTGTATCAGATCCTGTCTCTGGTATCAAGCCTTGCTTGAGTTTCTGTCCTGACATTTTTTGATGATGACATGCGATTTGGAAACCTAAGCTGAATAAACACTTTCCTCCACAAGTCACTTTCGTCATGGTATTTCATCACAGTAATATTAACTCTAATTAAGACAATGCTATTAATTTTATGTATTATTTCTAAAGTATATGCGGCTTTCTTTCCTTAACAAATCTATAGATATGGAATAGTCTATTAAATATTTATATGTGTAAAAGTAGAGTTTTTTTCAGACAATGTTAAAACAGAGACCTTTATGAAATATCACTAGAATAATATATTTTTCTATAGTTAAGTAGAGGCTTACATAAAATAAGCTTCTAAGTTAATTGTTCGTATAAATATAATTTCTTTCAATGTTATGATCTGTATCTAAACTGAAGCATTTTTATAGAGAACCCTTCAAAGTTTCTCTGCTTTATTTTCTTCCATGTAAAATACAGGTTAACTATGGTTTTAAGTCAATTGTGAAAAGAAATATCAGAAAATCTATTGGATCCATCCTCAGTGTTTCTGTAGTGCATTTTTATGGTCTTTAAATGGCCAACTATTCTGGAAAAGATGTCATAAGGCCAAGGGGCATCACATGGTATATCTTCTCAATAAAGTGCATATCTACATGTGAAGATTCTGTAACCTACAGGACCTTATTTAACTCTATTGATAGTTACCCAAATCTAGTCTTAAAAATTTATGGAAGAAAAAAATCTATTGTTACTGGATTCAGCCATCAAAGGAAGTGTTTGGATCTAAATCCAGACTTTAGAGTTTCTCAGTGCTAAGATGGTGAAGTCACAGTGTCTGAGGAGAAAAATAGGGCAAGTGTTCTCAGATAAACTTGGAAGGGATGTCTCAAGGAGATATTTTTACCCAAGACTGGACCAGAAGATGAATATGTGATGAACTAAGGGAGTAAGACCAAAGACAAGAACAAAGGAACCTAGATAATGTGATCAAAGCAGGCTAAGAACACTTCAACCAGACATCATGATCCATTCTTCTGATCCAGGGCATAATAAGCTAGAGATTCCTCGGAGTAATTAAGAGAAATAAACTGGTGCTGGGAGGTGGGACAGATTGACTCATAGGGCAAGATACTTGACACAAATGCCTTAGATCTTGAGCTTTGCATCCCAAGAAACCATATATACTAAGCATAAAAGCACAGTACAGCAGTCTTAGATTTCCTAAGGTAAGATGGGATGTGGAAACAGGAGAATCCCTTGAATTTTACCTAAGTGGCAAAAAAAAGAGAGAGAGAGAATCTCTCTTGAACAAGGTGGAAGTCAAGAATCAATTACAGTTGTCTTCTGACTTCCTAATGCACATGGAAGCATACCAGAATTTTCATTCACACACACAAATCATACATACACACACACACACACACACACACACACACACACACACTCACCAAAAAAAGAAAAAAGTAGAAACAAAGGAAAGAAGGCAGGGAAGAATGGAGGAGGGTTACCTAAGTGGCAAAAAAAAGAGAGAGAGAGAATCTCTCTTGAACAAGGTGGAAGTCAAGAATCAATTACAGTTGTCTTCTGACTTCCTAATGCACATGGAAGCATACCAGAATTTTCATTCACACACACAAATCATACATACACACACACACACACACACACACACACACACACACACACACCATAAAAAGAAAAAAGTAGAAACAAAGGAAAGAAGGCAGGGAAGAATGGAGGAGGGTTGGATAAATGAGGGGGCATGATCTTCCTCTTCCTTTAATAGAAGTCCCGTCTAGTTACAGGGTGTCCTTTTCAGTCTCTGTGACCCCTGCTACTAGGAGTCCTAGCTAGAGCAACCCCCATATCCTCCCAAAAGCTTCATCTGTATTATGTTTCCAGCTTGTCACAGAGTTGCCCCCACCCCACAGTTTCTCTTCTTCTATCAAAATGTACTCTGCCTACAAGATGTTCAAGAATAAAGACAGAGAAGAGATTGATGTAATGTCCAACAAATGCTGGCCCAGCCTGAGGCTCACTTCATGGAAGAGAGCCAACCCCTGACACTATTAACATTACTGTGCTGAGCTTGTAGAAAGGAGCTTAGTATAGCTTTTTTTTGAGATGCTCCACCCAGCAGTGGATGGAAACAGTTGGTGAGACTCACAGTCAAACACTGGTCAAAGCATAGGGAGTCTTGTGAAAAAATTGGGGAACAGATAGAAAGCCCTAGAGATGATAGAAGCTCCACAAAAAGACCAACAGAGCTAACTAACTAGGGCCCAGAGGGGCTTTCGGACAGTGATGCACCAACCAAGGACCATGCATAGACTGAATGTAGGCCTCCTACACAGATGTAGCAGATGGGCAACTTGGGCTTCATGTGGGTTCCCTAGTAAGGGAAGGAGGGACCCACTCCAACAAGGACTCTCTTGTCTGCTATTTGATCACTATCCCCTGGTGGGGCTGCCTCACCAAGTGACAGGGGAAGAGAATTTCCTCAGTTGTATTGCGATTTGATGTGTTGGGGTTGGTTGGTAGTAAGGGAGGGCACCCCTTTCCTGAGGAGTAGGGGAGGGAGGTTAGAAGGAAGAGGGAGAGAGGGTGGGACTGGGAGGGTGCTATGATCCAGATGTAAAGTGAATATAATTTTTTTTTTAATGAGAGGGGCTGGAGAAACTGGGGAAGAGAGGGAAGTTGGTGTCACTGTTAAAGTTGCACAGACAGAGCAAATGATGTTCACACTTGTTTATCCACAGAAATCATGGGTCTTCTTTGTCAATATTACTCTACTGATCAGTCCATTTTGATCATTAAAATATATTTTCTGATAGACAACTTCAGGTTTTAGTTCAGTAAAATCTGTATTCTATTCTTAGAAAACTTTATCACATATAATATAAAGACAATTATTAGGAATGAGAAGAAATATTACCAAGGAGATTAAATCTATGCTGTGTAGAGGCATGCCTTTCTACATTAAAAAAAAAAATTGTTCTTTCTACAGAAAGATGATCTAAGATCTGGGCAGCTCTAACAGGACAAGAAGACTGCAGAAAACACTCTTCTCATTTTGATGTGTTCTCCAAACACTAACTTTCTGGTTATGTCTCAGAGCTTGAATCTATGTATAAATGTCTGTAGAATTTTACTGTTGATATACATAGGATAGGTAGAGAAGATGCGAACTCTACCAATTCAGTTTTTTATTTGTATTTAAATTATTTATGTTTCCTATACAAGTAGCTGAGAGGTTAAGAGCATTGACTGTTCTTCTAGAACTGGGTTCCATTCCCAGCACCTACATGGCAGCTCAAAGGCATCTGAAACTCTGGTTCCAGGAAATCTGATGCTCTCTCCTGTCCTCTAGTGGCACCAGGCTCATATATGGTGCACAGACATCTATTAAGGCAAACTACTTATAAAAATTATTTAGGAGAATAAATTTAAAACATCAACTGGACCTATAATACCATATCAAAATTTATAAATAAATTCCACTAACAGCAATGTTCAACTAATATTCTCTCACTTACCTATCTATCTATTTATCTATCTATCTATCTATCTATCTATCTATCTATCTATCTATTTACTTATTTATTTTCCACTGAAATCTTTTTTTTATTTTTATCAGTTACATTTTATTAATTCTGTATCCCAGTCCCTCCCTCCCTCCCTCATCACCACTGTGCCCCTTTCCAAGTCCACTGATAGGGGGGGACCTCCCCCCATTCATCTGATCCTGTTTTATCAGATATCTTCATTGAGTTCCTGTTAGAAATAGTCCTTGTTCCCCTCACTTTGGGAAATCAATTGGTTACTGAGCTACCACAGGCTACATCTGAGCAGAGGTTCTAGGTTATATCCATACATGGTCCTTGGTTGAATGTCAGTTTCAGAAAAGACCCTGTGCCCAGATATATTTGGTCTTTGTGGAGCTCCTATCCTTTCCCCATCAGACTAACTCCCCTTCTTTCTTATGATTCCCTGTACTCTGCCAAAGGTTTGGTCATGAGTCTTTGTGAATTGAAGATCAGAGTGACTTTATGAGATACTGTCTGAATTATTCCAAGGACCCACATGGTACAGAGAAAGAAATGACTCAATGCAAGTTGTCCCCTAACATCCAAATGTGCATAGATGTGAGACTACATCCACATCTAAATTAAAACTTATAAAATTCATAAATAGTGGCAGATATATCACCTCATATTAAAGCAGTGGAAACTATGTAGACATTTCAGAGTTAATAAAATTAATTAGAAAAATTCTATTGACATTAAACATACATAGGCAGCAAGAATTATTGCTTCTATTAATAATAAATTGAGAATAAAGCATAATGTTTTGCATAAATATACACTGTACTCTAGAATGAGAAATAATAAGGCTAGTCACGCATTTACTCTGCTTACTCGTTTTGGTGAGTAATCCAACTTGGATTTAAAATTACCTAGCAGGCTCAATTTAGACACAGGTGGTGTGTCTAAGAGGGTATTTTAAGAGGGATTTGGCTAAGGAAAGATTGCCCATCCTGAATGTGCTTCATTGCAATCTATGGCTGGGATTTTGGACCGAATAAAAATTGAAAAAAAAAATGACAGCCAGATATATGTTAGCATTTCTCTTTTTCTATTTCCATATCTGCCCAGGTATGCACAAACTCCTACTCTCACACCTCTCAGAAGTTTCTGCTGCTTTGTTTTCTCCACCATGAGGGACTGTATCCTCAACATATGACCCAAATACAGTATTCCTTCTTTTAAGTTATTATCCCTATCAAATGTGTAATTTTATATACATGGATATATACATTTCCAGATAGTAATTGTCATTTATATCCAAATGTTTAGATTCTATTTACAATTTTTTTCATTCTAAAATAGCTTAGGTAACTTAATAAAGTGAGGAAATTTACTTTAGCCTCCCTTGTCATCCATATCATATTTTCTTTGATTTTTCTATTTATTCTCAGATACCTGTTTTTCATATTTCTCTATTATGTTAAGTTTCTTTTTCTCAGCATTTTGTTCTTGTCTAGGTAGTATTTTCTCAGCCTATGTCTACCAGAGGTTATCATCAACAATGAATGGTATCTTCTGGAAGCTTGTTGAAGCATGCTTAGAGTTTATGAGTTTCAAAGCAAATTTAACAAATTTGCTTATAATGTTATAATGTTTCTTCCACAGTTTCTGACATAGTTCATGTGGCAGAAAACTGCCCAAAGTATAGAAAGCTTCTAAAAGTTCAAGAGACTTCCATGATGATAAACATCTGAAATACCCAAAATTGAACAGAAAGCCTCATATCCATAAACTCAAGTGTTTGACAGAGTATTCACCTGGGTTTTCTGTTGTTTACAGTTTACTTATAAACTAGTCCAGTTTCTCTCTCTGTGTGTCTTTCTCTCTCTCTTACTTAAAGTATTCACATAGCCTCTCTCTCCTTTGTGCTTTGCAATGCAAAATATACTACTTAGGTACTCAACATTGGTCTATACCTCACAGACTAAGAGTGAATCATTATAACTTCAGATGCTAACCTCAAATCTGTGTTTCCAACCATGTCTCACTTTTGACAAACTGTCTCCAAATATTTTCAGTTATCAGCAACCTTCATGCTTTCAACAGTTACTGGGATGATACAGAATTTGAGAAATCATGTAATTGTGATTAAAATTTTACTTCAGCCAAATTAGAATAAGATAAAATAAAACAAAAACAAAAGCAACCTAAACAATAACAAATTAAGCATACAGTCAGTCTGAGAGGGTCTCAAATGCTGAGCTTGCTTTAGAATCAGGACTCTAATACTATAAAGCATCACAAAAAAGGTCACAGTATTGTTATTCCTGGAGAAATAGGGGGGATGAGACCACTGTCATTCAGGTCATTCTGACATAGTCTCCCTTCACTCCTTACACAAGGGATACAAAAGTAACCTTAATAGAGGCTATTTTTCACTTACCACAAGTCTTTACAGCCCATATAAGCAATGAACAATCAAGGTGCATTAGTCGCATTGTTCAATGTAATTGTAACAACCAATTTGCTACAATTCCCTTCTTGTCCTTTATCTATAAAACCAGACTTTCCAGAAGCCATCATAGCACTTCTGAATAGCTATAATAAATGTTTGCCCAAATGGTCATTTTTGCCTGGGCTCAAATAAAGTCACTGTCCTCACAATGCGCTAGTCATTGTTATTTAAAAGTGAGTGTGCATGAACACTTGGTCTCCAAGTGCTTTTATGGTCATGAAAGCTGTGTGGAAACTTTACGAAGTGTGGCTTCAGGGAAGGAGGTTGGTCAGCTTTTTTCTTCCTCCTCCTATTTCCTGATGGAAAATAAAATACTGCCAGCTGCCTAAAATTCCTGCCACTACTCCTTCCTTACTCTGAAAAACTGTGTCTTTTTTTAAAGCCACAAACCAAAATAAACCCAGTCTTTCTTCCATAAGTTGCTTTTACTAGGGACTTTCTTATTTCACGGAGAAAAAATAATTAATGCATGGATGTTGCCTGTACTTACCCTTTGTTGACATCACCCTTCTTTGATGTACACAAAATAATTTTACACAAACTTTCTTGCGCAGAAGTTTTATTGAGAGTTTATACCATTACAATCTTGTTAAATCATTGAACATGCATTGGAGCCAAGAGTCTCCTTTTCTTCACATGTAAAGCACATGGCCTCTGGTTTCTGACTTGTTAGAAAATTTTGTTTTCTCCCCAATCACCTTCCTTCTTTCAAAGTGTTTTTTTTTTTTTTTTTTTTTTTTTTTTTTTTTTTTTTTTTTTTATATCCATGCTCTGTGATTCTTCAGAATAATTGAGCTAAAATGCAATTGGGATATAATCACATCTCTGCAAAATTTTCTGTAAAAGCTTGCTGACTTGTATGAAGTATGGATTCTTTTTCTTTTGTCCCATGTACTTTCCAATTTACTCACTGTTTCCCAAAAATCTACCTAATCATATATTCCTACTAACATAGTAAGTATTTATATTTTGGCTACTATTACTTTTAACATCTTTATTGATAAACTTAAAAAAAAAACAATACTCTTAATTCCAAAATAACATAATTTCAGATGCAGCTAGGTGGAATTAAATCTTCCTTATGCTACTCAGGTTAGGTGATGATAAGAGAACAGTCCTGATTTCCTAACTTTAATTACAAAGGACAAAAGAAAGTAAAGCATGAGAGATGGTGGGCAGGTTAATTAGTAGCAAGCTGTAGGCACAGAAAAATGCAAGAAACTGTTCTATAATCTTTAGTATGTATTAAAACCTTAGCTACAACCCTATAGGTACCTTGCTTACACCTCTAACTGATCAAAATGTTTCTCTTCATAGATTATCTGCCTATCCCGACCTATAGTTGGCCTGCATCTCAGGTGGAACCAGGATTAGCTCTATAGAGGTGTGCCTCCTTTCTTCAACTTCCCATTGTACTTTGCTCTATAATTCTCAAGATTTTTTTTCAATTGGTACATACCCTTACTTCAGAGACTATAGGAATTTGAGCAAAGTATAGTCTAATTCTTTACTTGTTGGTATGTGTAATGTGTAAGTATATTTTGTTCTAGAGTTCTTGATGTCTTAGGACTTTCAATTAACAATCTAATTCCATTTTATGCTGTGCTGTACTGTGTGTGTGTATTCTTATACCATTCAATAAATTACTGTTAGTAATTTTTTTTATCAAAAGAAATATTTTTGTAGGGCTGGAAGGATGGCTAAGTGGTTCACAGAACTTTTTAATCCTCCAGAGAACCCACGCTCAATTCCCAACATTTACATGAGGCAACTCACAACACAGCCTATCACAACAGAACAACTGTGGGCATGTACCATCTCGATTTGTGTCAATAATGTAAAGTGTCCCTAGTAACTGCTTATTTTCCCAATGATAGTTAAGAAACTTATATTCACACATCCAGTAGGGCTTCATGTCATAAAAGACTACAATTGTGCTGACTTCCTGGGTTCTCATGCCATGTGATTAACTTTTGAGGTAAATGTTCTGCGTAGAGAGCATGTACAATAGACTTTCAGGAAGCACTTTTCCTGAAAGAACGATTCTGTCTTCACCTTCCTACTTCCTGTAATCTACTGTGAGATTATGAAACGTAGAGGCAATTGGTACCATATGACAGAAACAAGTCTAGAAAATGTCATGACTGGCTGTGTCCTGGGGATTCATTTTATTTATGGACCTTGGACTAACTACACTGACAGTTTTCAAAACCTTTTATCACAGCCTGAAAATTGAACTTAAAATCTTGTGTTTGGAAAACATACTCTACTGAATGTTTTCAGCAAGTCATTAACATTTAGCTTGAATTCCCATAGGAATAAATAATAAATATCCGATTATTTGACAGCTATTATTTTAGTACAAAATACGAGTTTTTGTATGTTTTGAATTCCAGAAAATAAAAGAAATGGGAAGCCCAGGATGTTCTTAGTAGTTGTTCATTTAATGGAGACAAAATTAAAATGAAAATCACATTGGTTTCCATTTATAAAGAGATAGTGAAATTTTTGTTCAACAGGTTTTAGTAAATTAACACTCATGAAATAAATTTGGATAGTGATAAGTTAAAGTTTATAACATTAACAAAAATATTAACATGAAGTTTGTCAAATGATACTGTTAGATAAATTTCAGGTATCTTAAAAAGTCAACAAAATTGTTACATGACAAAATCTTATGAACTGTTAAGATAATGCCTTTGAAGATTTCAATTTGATACACAATTAATCCAGGATTTAGAGATGTGAAGTAAAGATAATAACTACATAATGATTAATTTGGTGGGAAATTGTCTTATTTAAATGTAATATGATTTCTTTCTCTGTCAATAGTAGGTACACTGCTGTTTTCTTTTGTTTCTGTTTCCTCACTTTCTTGTTCTCTGCTTGACAGACTTCTCAGGTTACTGCATAGATTCTCTGCTGAAACTGTCGTCATGAAGCACATTGGATCTGGCCTATGATCCTGACAGTCTTGGGAATTTCATGTGTCTGCTACCGTATATAAGTCACTATCTTCCAAATTGGCTTACCCCTAGATCTAATTTATAATCAATACAAGCTAAGAAACCATCTCACTCCTCTGGACAATATAGTAAACAGCTTTAATGGTACTATTTATTTTTTCATTGAGAACCCTTTTTAGCCTTTGAACACATATCAGATAAAGTTCTAGTTTTAAATGTAAACAAGAATTTGCTCTTCTACTGAAAACTGAACATTTAAAAATATTTCAAATTAAAAATTTTAAATGAAATATTTTAATTAAATTTTTATTTTTTATATTAATTATAGTTTATTCATTTTGTATCCCTGCTGTAGCCCCCTCTCTCCTCCCCTCCCAATCCCACCCTCCCTGTCTAATTTTCTCCTATGCCCCTCTCCAAGTCCATGGATAGGGGAGGTCCTCCTAACTTACCTGGTCTCATCCAAACTGGCTGCATTGACCTCCTCTGTGGCCTTGTAAGGCTGCTCCCTAATCCAGGGGAGGTGGTCAAAGAGCCAGCCACTGAGTTTAGGTCAGAGAAAGTCCCTGTTCCCCTTACTAAGGTACCCCACTGGATACTGAGCTGCCATGGGCTACATCTGAGCAGGGGTTCTAGGTTATATCCATGAACGGTCCTTGGCTGGAGTATCAGTCTTAGAAAAGACCCCGAGGCTCAGATGTTTTGGTTCTGTTGCTATGCTTGTGGAGCTACTGTACTCTCCAGGTCTTACTATCTCCCCTTTTTTTCCTAAGATTCCCTGCACACTGCCCAAAGTTTGTTTATGAATCTCATTATCTATTTTTATACAATACTGGGTAGAGTCTCTCAGAGGCCCTCCATGGCAGGCTCCTGTACTGTTTTCTGTTTTCTCCATCCTCCAATGTCTGTCCTGTTTGTCTTTCTGAGTGAGGATTGATCATTTTACCCAGGGTCTTCCTTCTAGCTCACCTTTTTTAAGTGTACAGATTTTTGTAGGTTTATCCTATATTGAATGGATGAAGAGATTTGGTACATTTACACAATGGACTACTACTTAGCAATTAAAAACAAGGAAATTATGAAAATTGTAGGCAAATGGTGGGAACTAGAAAATATCATCCTGAGTAAAGTATCACAGAAACAGATAGACACACACGGTATATACTCACTTATAAGTGGATACTAAATGAAATATTTTAAGTGAATAATATTTGTAGAAGTGGGTTTTAGGTTGGTTCAGGCTTGGGAAAAAATTATAATCTGATGTCATAATGCTTGCTTTTTGAAGCACATGTTATAGAATTTATATATTATCAATTTGAAATATATATATATATATATATATAAGTTACACACAGATATACAATACATGTGTTGAATAAATGCATCAACATCACATATTCTAGAGTAAAAATGTATTGACAGACCTTAAAATGTTAACAGCAGTAAAATGCAGTTGTCTTTACATTAAATATAATGTATGTTTTCAATAACGTAGGATGTAGACTATTTTACTATTATTCTGGTTTTGGTTAAAGTAAGACAAGAAACACAATATAGTTGAGTACAAAAAAAATGAGAAGTTCCATACGTAACTATATAAACATCAATATGCATTTAAAGATAGTATTTTAAATTTCTCCAATAAAGCTGGTGAATTATAGTACATTATCTTTTGGAAACAATTCATATTATAAAAATCTTTCAGTAGAAGAAAAATACTTGTATCAATTGCAAATAATAAATGAAATTAAGAATTTGCATTCTTTATGATTCATTAATTTATTTCTCATTCGAATAGTGTATTAAATATTATGTTCTGAGTCTTCCAATAAAATATATAACAAATCAAAGGAATTTTTTCAATAGAGAATGATAAATTTAAAGAAACACACACACACACTTTTTTTTTTCATTTTATTTTATACCAGAGATTGCTTTTCTGTGAGGTGATGTGTGTCCTAAACCCAAATTATCACATTATTCCCTGGAGTCATCAAAGTTATCTATTAAACACAATCACCTAATTTACTGTTTCCAGAGTCTTCACTATTTGAGATTCTTATTAATTGACCCATATTAACATATCCCTGGCATCAGATAAAGAGAAATTTAGTGAGTTAGAATAAAACAAAACATCAGCATGTATGCCTAGCTTCTTCCATGATTACACCTGTGCCACTTAGCACAACCCTACCCATGATGCAGTGCTTCATGTTCCGACGGAGAGTCTTCTGTCTCCCTCTTGCACTTTTATTGTGTGGTGAAACTGACCTAGAGGTGAAAAAAAGATATTCTCCCGAACACAAACTCAGTTGAATAGTGAGTTTATTCCACTTATATCTTAATCCTCACTTGCCAAGTAATCTAATCTAGTTATAAACCCAGGTATCGGGACATACTTGATGAATCATGGTGCTTCTTGACACAACCATCACTGGAGTGCAATTGTACTGAATTTTCAGGGATATATTAAAATTAAATTGTTTCAGCAAATATAAATGACACTGAAACCAAGTAAACACTCAAAGAGTTTTTTTTCTTCTGATGTTTATTAAACTTCTGCTCTACAGGCAACACCAAGAATTCCTTAAGCAACAACATAGGAAAAAATCCAGTTATATCAAGGTATTTCCATGATGGAAAATGTTTCCTTGAGTGATGTAGATGTTACAAAGAGAAAGAGATATGCACCAAATTAATAAATTTCTGAGGGATTCCCAAACAGCCAGTGGTGATCAGCTCATTAAAAACAAAGTGTTTTCTACTGGCAAAATGTCACATGCTGAAGCAAATGGGAGTGTTAGGAGAGTGAGAGGACAGTTCTAATCACACCATGTAAAAATCTTTCCTGGTCCTTTTGTTTTGTTTGTCTGTTTTAAGAAAATGGAACTTAGTTAACTACAAAATGATTACTACATTTATTTATCTGTATCAGATAAACATCTACACAGTTACACAAGTGATCCCATTACTATGATATTTCAAATATACAATGGGAAAAATAATGGTAGTTTTTCCTGCAATCAAATGGTAGCACAGAGTACAGGAAATCAGGAGAGAGCATTAAACACAGTGGGATCAGTGCTAGAGTCGGAAGCCATTTTCATTGTTACTATAGAAACAGCAAAAACCCAACTATTTTTAGAGCTCTGTTCCCAGATTCAAGCAACCATGCTAGTTATCAGTGTGTTTAAAGATGCCAGAAACATATGCCAAGCAAGTAATACAGTTAGAAATGTAAGCTTTAAGGTAATTTCTTTCCTCTAGAAAATGTTAATAATATATGTTTCTCCCCAATTAATGATATTTATGTAACTAAATATACATGCTGAATATAGAAATTATGTAAACCTCTATTAGTTTCTGTACATGTCATTAAAAAAATAAGTCATTTCCACATTGGGTTCTTAAGTGTATCACATTATAGTGTTAAAAGCTATAAACTCTATAATTAACTTGGTTCATGAGAACTCAATTAGTTGGCCTTTGTTATCACTTTAGCTAATTTCTTTCACCTCCAATAAACATCTACAGAAAGCCAGGCTCCCTGCTAGGTTCTAAAAATTTAAGAATGACAAAAGCATATTTTACGTATGTGCATTTCTATAACTCTGACTTAAGATCCATTGTATTACAAAACATGACAGAAAGCTTAGGACAAACAAATGCTAATTAAGGAGTATTTTCTTCCAAACTGACACTTTGGGTGGTTTATAATGTTTGCCAAGAAATAAACATGAAAAATGGATTCATGCTTAAATGTGCAGCTCTCTTTGTATTTGATCCTTAATGAAGCTCTTTTGGCTGACAGGAATCTAAAATCCATCTGTGCAGTTGCTTGTGTTTTACAGAAAACTGGTAAGTTTTATGTTTTTGCAAATACTATATAAACCATACAATAAAAATAAATAATACAGTACAACATTTTGAACTACAAAAATAAATTTTGCTGAGGTTCCATATTTATAGGATTCTAATAACTCATGACATTTTTTTCTTTCTTTTTTTTTTTTTTTGTTTAATCCTAACATTTGGGGGCATTAAAAATGCGTGTAATTGGTTAAAGACATTTGGTTAGGAAGCAATATGAGCAAATATTTTAACACTGGGAAATAATTCACAGAAACGGGAAAAAATCCACTGTTGTCTTTTAAGTTCTTATAGATAGAAAATTACTTGAGGGTAACAATGAGCTTTCTCAGAAAACAATACAAACAAACAAACACACACACACACACACACACACACACTCATATATATTTGAAATGGTTTAAGATTTCATGTTAATTGGCCCTGCTTGGAACACTAACAATCAGGCTGTTTATTAGTCAAATGTATCTAATTTAAGTAGACAAAATTCAGTGTCTTAAAATTAGGGTAAGAAGTAATCATATTGATACATTCATTAGAATTATTACCCATTGGTTAAGGGATAAAAAGGCCATATCATAAAAAAGGAAGGAGAACATGCCATAAGACTTTACATTTATTGTCACCTGGAAGTCACAAACAGAAAATGTTGCACAGTATTTTAGGAATATACCTACCTAAAATATACCACCTATATTTTAGGAATATCTGTGTTTTTAAGTGAAATTTGCAGATAAAATCATGAGTCACAGTCTTTCACTAAAATAGATTATTCAAATTTTCAAATTATTTAGATATTCCCAGAAGAAAACATCTTAATATTATATTCTAATTACTCTAATTCCTTGTGTGCACAAGCGCAGGCGCACACACACGTAAGCACACACACAGGCATGCATACACACACACACACTCAAGAATTATATAATGTACTTTGACCATATCTTCCATTATCTTCTCTCACCTTGACAGTGAACCATTTCTTCTTCCAAAGAAGTTCTCATTCTACACTGTTGTCTTTTATTCTTGTGACCCAATGTGTTTAACTGGGATTTTTTTTGGAAGAGCTCAGCTAGATAGGTAAGTTATTTACTTGAACAAAATAGTCTTACTCTTCATCCCATGCAATATGTATTTTTCTATCTTGCATAATGTTTCTACATTTGGTCTACTTTTCATTACATATAATGGAAGTATCACATAACCAGCTTCATTTCTATACAACTATTGATTTCAGAGGCTCAGAAAAGCCCGTTCAGAGGCCTTGTTCGTCAATCTAAGATATCATGGATACAAATTCTAATGGGGTCAGATGGCCATCCCAAACCCAACTCTCATCTAAAGAGGTTATGAAGAGAATAGAGCTGAGGCCTTCTGGCCACAGCTGAGTGTAATTTTATTGAAAGGTGATTACTAAAGGAGTATCATTATAGCTGGAAGAGGGAGCAACATAGTCTGAGTAGAAAAGGAGGAGCAGTGGAGTAATCCGATATAATAGACAGCATCTTGTAAAGCAGAGCAAAGACTTTGGACTTTATGACAAGCTTCTGAAAAGTAGATTTTAACAAAGAGGGAAAATTTTTCATTTGGAGTGTGTGACCAATAGAGAATGTGTTTCAATGGTTCGGTATCTATTATAGGAATGTAACAAGATAAGAGAAAAAAATCACCAGCAGCAACTTTCTGTGCTAGAAGCAGCCTCTCTTTGACTCAAGAAACTACTCTGCAGGCTATGGAAAGAGAAACCTAGACACCAATCCAACCTCAAAACCCTTCACCTGTCTTGCTTTCAAGATGTGTTCGGGCAACGGTGGCACAGAACTTGGGGGAATATTCATGTTATGTTCAGTTTAACTCAGGCCCATGGTGGGAGAGGGGAACCCATCCCCTACACTGCTGGATGGTCAGAGACCAGATACTGGATAGCTCAGAAACCTAGGGTAGAGCCAAACACAACTGCAAAAATTAGAATGATAAAATAAAATAAATGAATTCTGGTATACTCATAGATTGGAGCAGATGCAGAGACCCACAGCCAGACATTCTGCAGAAAATATAAACGGGAGGTCTCCACGGACCACGAAAGGGGGAAAGGAAAGATTTTAAGAATCAGAGGCGATGAAGACATCAGGAGAACACGGCCCAATGAATCAAGTAAGCAGGGCTCATGCAGGCTCACAGAGACAGAACAGCAAGCACTGGGCCTGCATGGGTCTGCAACATGCAAACCTCTGGGTTTATGTTAGACTGTTAGCTTGGTGGTTTTGTGGGACTCCTATCAGCGGGAGTGGGTGTTTCTCTGACTCTGGATTACTCTTGCGATTCTTTCACTCTTATTGGGTTCCCTTGTTCAGCCTCTTGTATCTTCCTTTGTCCTATTTTATTTTTCTCTGGAGGCCTGCTCTTTTCTGAAAGAAAAAGGAAGTGGATTTGGAGTAGTGGGAAAGTTAAGGGGAGCTGAGAAGATTGGAGGGAGGGGAACTTGTGGTAAGGATGTGTTTTATGAGAGAAGAATCTATTGTTCAGTTTAAAGATAATAAAAAAATCACTAGGAACAGAAGACAAAGAGGTCATGGAAGCTAGAAAGAGAACAGGTAACAATGAAAAGTGCAAGAAGCTGAAAGGGTTAAAAAGTCTCTAAAATCAAGATTAGGGTTTCTAAAAAAAGTAAGGTTTCTATCATCTATGATCCTATGATTTAATAGAAACATGGGCAATCTTCTTTAATTAAAGATAATACATTACAAAATAAAATTAATAATAAACACAAATGTTTATTTAGAATGGAGAAAAAAAATAAAACAATCTCAAATTGAGCTTCTCCTTAAGAAGAATTAGCAAGTTTTTTTTTTGTTTGTTTGTTTGTTTTTTTTTTTTTTTTTTTTTTTTGTTGTTTTTTTTTTTTTTTTATAGTCCAGGATCTCTCAAAATTAAAGAAAGCATGAAAGAGGAAAGGCTGAAGTGGAATAACCTGAGCCTCGGATAAATGTAAAAAAAAAATAATAATCTCACTTTGCCAGAATTTATCAAGAACAGAAACTCATTAGTAGAATATATTTTAAAGGCATTGGTGTCTATGTGAAGGCATTGTGGTTACCACTGAAAAACCATCTCAGGCTCCAGATACAAAAATCAAAATCTCCAAAGAGTTAAAAATGCCAGTGTCCTCACAAAGCTTTATTTTGGAATTAATCTAAAATATCAGGAAAAGAATAAAATTATTCTAAAAGGTATTGGATATTTAAAAAAAATAATTTGCAGCTACACTTACTGGCTTGCTATTCTTCTGTGTGCAGTTCCTAAGACAGCATTTTATATGTCCATTCTATACCCAATGGTTAATACCCTATATCTGAAACATATATTACTTCTTTAGTGTCCTTAGATTAATCCATTTTATTTTGAGTTACCATCATTTTTCTTAATTATCCTGAGTACCTTTTAGGAAATATTGTCTTCCTTTTGCTGTCAATCAATCTGAAAATGCAGAAACCAGTGGTCATTGACTAATGATTCTTCCCTATTGCTTCCAGTTTTAAGAATAATTATCATTTCAGAAGTCATTTTTATACACAAAATATACCATGAATCCTTGATTTACAAAAGTACTCAAAAGAGGTAGTTTTCCACAAAATATAAAGCATAAAACTTAAATGAATATTATTTTAAATATATCTTCTGCAATATATAGAAAATATGCATATTCTTTGTACATCTTGTGAGAAATTAATAATAATCTAATAAGCCATAAATTTAATAAAATTGATCAGAATAAACAATACATATTATAAAAAATGAGTTGAAAGTTTATTTTCACTAAGTGAATGAGAAGAACTTTTTACGATCAATGTTAAAAAGGAGGCAAATTTCTCAGAAAGGCAAAAAGTCTCCTGATGTACTGTCAGAATATGCTAAATTAAACTTAAAAAAAATAGATAAAATTTTATGTCAGTTATGTCTTTTTCTTTATTCAGTTACTGGGGAGTTTTTTCAACATATCCTTCTGAGCATGACACCATTGCTTGATGTTTATAAAATATCCTCAAGTAGAACATGTGTTTTTATTTATCATAATATGTAAGGACCTGATGCTTATCAAAAGTGTCAGACCAATATCCCTAGATACCAAAGTTCTCCAGTTGTGTCTTATCTGAGCCTTGGGGAAGAGCAACCTTCTCAGTGATCCCAGCCAGCACAGTTAAAACAAGGCAGTTTAAGCAATAACTGGATGGCTCAGGGCTTGGCCTCCTTGCTGAATCTGTCAGCCAATGCACCAATTAACTCAACTACAGTTTTTATGATGTGTACCAATTGCACTGGAAAATGAATACATGAATGTAGATTTTACATTTGCCTCAAGAAACAAAGGGCCTAAACTAATTGCAAAAGCTGTCACTATTGTCATTGAGCCACTGAGTTGAAAAGTTTACTGAAGAGTCTATAATTTTGGTTTGTACCTAAAGTCACAATTTCACCTGCAGTATTGTTTTTCTGTATTTTTGTCAATGCAAAACACTGAGATATTAACTAATTATGTAAACATAAACTCTTAGTTATTTTATTATGTTATGTTGAATGACACTGAAATAGGGAAGTTTCACTTTTCTATTATAAAGCTTAATAACTCTTTTTCAAACATTCTTAAGCAAAACTCAGTCTTCATGAAAATGTAGTTTTCAAACATCCTAGACTGATGATGAGTGTTTATTTTGATAATGGGAATCAGGTTGTCTTGTGGATCTCAATATCTGAGATCATGTATAGATGAGAACCCACAGAAGAGATGAGATTATTATTGCTGTTTTTGTTGGTAGTGGTGAACGTTCTCCAGTGTGACAAAACCAATAGCATGGATATGAAATAGAATCTTTTTTCATGGACATTGACACACACACTCAAGAAAGACAAGAAGTCTTTTGATATACAGTTAAGAAATTTGAAGAGCCAGAAAGATATTGATGCCATTCAGCTTGAGGCTAAATACTAGAGAAGGGGTGAAGGCCCCTTCTCTAGTATTTAGATAGAAATAAATCTCTTTGGATTAACAGTATAATGCCAAGCCCATAACACTACTGGAAAGATGGAATATTTACAGGGAACCTGATGGGTAGTGAGAAGAAACTAGGTCACTAGGTGTGTTAACATGAAGAAGATACTGGGGCCAAGCCCTTTTACCCAATTTCTTTGCTTCCTGACTTATAAAAGGGGAAATAACTTCCTCTTCTGTACATGCTCACCATGATATACTATTGTTCAATCACAGGCCCAAAGCAATAGGATCATATCCTGAAAACCACAGATAAAACAAGTACTTTACTTATTTTTTAAGTTGCCAGTCTCAAGTATTAAGTCACAATTGATAGAGCTGAATAATACACAGGATAGGTAGTGTAAGTCCTAATATCTGAAAGACCCAGAACCAAGACTTCCAGGATGAAGGTTTCCAAATTTAAGAGAGTGACACATGCTCATTTCTGAATAAGAGATTAGAGTATCCTTTCTTCCTTGTTTCCATTTTTCTTTGAGCCCCAGTGGATTCTTTGTATTCAGTCTATCAATGCAAACGTCAGTATCTTCTGGAAAGCTTCCCACAGAAACACTAAAAACCACTGTGTTTCTAGCTGCCTGGATGTATCATAATTCAGTCAATTTGATACATAAAATTGACAAAGGTTTGGCATAAGAAAAATGTTAGGTTATTTGAAAAGGTGTGATGAACAGTTTGGGTGGAGAAACAGCTGATTCTTGTGAAAGATATAGATGAAGGAAGGCTTATGTGTGCTTAACTTACTTGTACGTAAAACCCCCGTTTCTCTGACTACAAAAGACTTAAAGTCTTTGAGCTTAAGGTGAAAGCTTAAGGTCAAGGTTGCTGCTGTTATGAACATTTATCTACTCTCTAAAGTTATGTGCTGAAACTCCCAATATTTGTGGAAATTACTAGTGAGCTAATATCCTATTATTTCTTTGAGGGAGTAATTGATGACAAGGGTTGAGTGTATTAGACAAGATCAATAAGTTTGAAAAAATGCTAAAACTTACTTTGATCTTTATACCATGTAAGGACACAAAAAAACAATAATAAAGCATGTGCAGAGTACAATCAAGATACATTGTATGAAATGCCCAAAGAATAAAAAATATTATTTAACTCACCTGGCAAGCGGTCTGAGGTGACAGGTAAAAATGATTTGCTTCACTCTTGATCCAGAAAACTGTACAAAATCATTCAAATCAAAAGGTTCAAATCTTCATCTTTACTTTAAGAACATCACTGAAACTGCCCAGGTCATCAGTGTTTGCATTGTCTGTATCCATATGCCCAGGATATTGCCAGATTTCAACCAGTGTTTTGCCTCTAGCTGACTATAGCTACTTGACTAGGACCCATATTTGAAGCATGAGTTTCATACCAATTTTAAAAATCTTTCCTTCATAATCTGCCCACTTTTGTTGTTTTCCATTCTCATAGAGTTAGTGGACATCTTTTGGTCTTCACACGTGTACTCAATGAAAGGGGTGGATTGAACCTCACTATCAGAATTTCTTAGCCATGCTCTGGCAAGGTTTTTGTTCAGACTTCTAGACAATATTTAGCTCATTAGTATGCTGCTTTTGTTTCTTTCTTCATTCACCTCCTCCTGAGGGGGGAGCAGCCTTACCAGGCCACAGAGGAAGATAATACATACAGGCAGTCTTGATGAGACCTGGTAGACTAGGATCAGAAGAAAGGGGAGGAAGACCTCCCCTATCAGTGGACTGGGGGAGGGGCATAGGAGGAGAAGAGGGAGGGAGAGTGGGATGGGGAGGGAATTATGGAGGGGGGCCACAGCTGGGATACAAAGTGAATAAACTGTAATTAATATAAAAAATAAAAATTAAAAAAGCAAAATATATCCTATCTTTGTTTCCATCTTCATTAAGATCTACTTTTGTTGTTGTTGTTGAGAAACCATCTGCTCATAGGATGTCCCTAAATGTGTATTGTATAAATTCAACTGGAAAACAGAATATGCATTCTAGAAGAATGTATGTATTTTGGCAGCCCTAACTTTACAAAAGTAATATGTGGAAAGGACATTGCAAATATTTTTCTATAATTATAGCCATTTTTAGAGGAGCTCTCTACATATACAGTTAAAAATGACTTGTTTAATTGTCTGTTTTTATCAGTTGGAGGTAAATGAATATATATTTTGACTACATCTGGAGATGATAAGAGTTCTCAGCCTTCACAGTGTTCTATGTGGATCAGTGCTGTTCTAGGTGGTAGAATCCACACACACTGAATGCAAGATAAGAGAATGATAGGAAACATTTCATGTTAGGAAATTTCAGAAAGGAGCATTAATTCTTGTTCAAAGTTTAAATCTTGAACAAAGGCAATAACCAAAATAGTAAAAATGAAAAGCAATAAAGGAAATAATGAATAACCAGAAGTTTAGTGTGACTAAAGTTGAGTAAGCTGATTGTCTTAAAAAAAAGTTCCTGAGCAAGCCAAGAGGCTTTCAAGGAGTTAGTACTAATACAAAAAGTGGAGAACCTGGCACAGTAATAAGCTTCTGCTTGAGCAGTTGTAGCTTTATTAATTTAAAAACCCAGCTTCTGGGGTTATTCCAGAAGCGTTCACACAATGGGAGCAGATATTCCGAAACTAATGGTGTAGAGGAGCCAGAGCACTGAGTGTTCTCTGTGAGACAAGAGTTACCCAGGTATGTAGTTACTGCCTGAGGATAACTTCTGTGTTCAACAAGTTTCTTTTTGCAGATGAAACAAACTATTATCATTGATGAATTCACTACTTCTCCAAAAGCCTGTAACACTTGGAAAGGTTTTCCCATAGCTGCTAGATAACCAGCTTTTGAACCAAAATGTATAGTTTGCTATAACAGCCTGAAGGTAATGTAGACATTTCAAAGATTAAAGGAACAAATTCATTCACACCTGTTGATGTAACTGAATCTGTCTGTAGAGCCTGATGGTTCACATAGATGCTGTAGCTATTCAACAGAACCTTGATGCAGTGTCCCATTGCTCTGTGAGATGATGAATGTGCAAGATGACTTCATTTCCTCATATTTTCAGTGAGCATACAGAACAATCATCAGAACCATGGGCATGTAAGAGCAAGTGATGACACACACAGGTGCAGGGAAGCTGCTGAAGCTGATATGTTTCATACTCACATGTTGGCACTGCCCTGGCAAACTAGGACATTGGTTCAAGAGTGACATAGTGAATAGTCTGCTATTGAAACAAAGACAGTGGCACCTCAAACTTTCTAACCATCACCCTCAGACAAATTGAGCATGTAAATGTTTTATAATGATGCAGGAATGTAGTAAGAATGTACATTAAGCCGGTTGCCGTGGTGCACTCCTGTAATCCCAGCACTCAGAGAGGCAGAAGTAGGCAGATCACTCTGAGTTTGAGGCTAGCCTGGTCTACAAAGTGAGCCCAGGTTAGCCAAGGCTACATATAGAAACCCTATCTCAAAAACAAACTTTGGAAGTTATAAAGTTATTTCTAGTAGAAGATTTTTCTTTTTATATCTCTCTCAATAAAATGTAGAGATTATTTTCTGGCCCTTCAGAAAACACTCATCTCTGAATCTCTGAAGTTAATGTCTACTTATGAGCCCAGTAGAACTGTTTGCATTTCCAAAATGTATAAGAGAGTTTATAAAATTTATAGGAAATTTGGAAAATCAGGCTGTCCGAAATGGGAAACTGAGGAACCAGAACAAGATCCCAAACCATGCCAAGATGTCACTTTTGCTTTCTATCATCACAACTTGAAACCATCACTGACACTGCTGTCTCAGTCACCTGTTGGTATAATGTTCTTTTAAAATGTATATGCCTTACCCTTGTTAATTCAAATGCTGATTTCCCCACCCCCAACGCTCTGGTTTCAATCCAGATATGGCATTGTGATACTCATTATAAGCATCCTGTGTAAACAGGACAAAATAAAGCAACTAGATACAATGTTGTGCAATGGGAGGAGCCAGAGGACAGGAAAGAGGGAAGGAGCCAGAAGGCAGGAAAGGAGTGGGGAGAGAGGAGGAGAGTGAGGAGAGCAGAGCTGGAGGAGAGAGCTTGGAGGACATGGAGCATGAACCGGACCTAAAATTTCACAAAAAGCAAGTATAATGTGGGAAATCTAAATGTTAGGAAACTGAGGGCTTGGAGGTTTAGGAGGCAGTAAATATTGCCCAGCATTGTGTTCTAGGTTAACTAAAAACCCAGTTTCTGTGTGGTGATTTGGTTATACAGCTGCTGAGGATTAACAGTAGCATTACTGGAAGATAAACCAGTAGTAAATATTAATCATCTCTTACAACAGTCACTAATACAATTCTGCACATGGTTACAAAAATTATTTTTTCACTGTTAATTTTAAGTCTGTTCCTACAGATTGAACCTCTCAGAAGTCACATCTAAGAAACCATTCGCAGACCTTGCAGGTACACTTCACCTCTCAGGGGACAAAGAAAAGCAAATGGATGGCTTCCCTCCTAAGCACATAAGTTAGAAAATTTCTCGGAATTAGACAGCCTAAAGGATGAACATGTCTGCAACATAGAGATTCAACAAATAGCTACTGAATAAATATATAGATAAGAGAATAAGTGAGTCATTGTGGTCACCTTGCATAAAAAAGGACACACCCCACAGATAATGAATTATTTTGTAATGCAGAGATATAGAGTCTGTCATAGTAATGAGATTTGCATATGTAATCAGTGAGTATTGTTGCTAATACTTCATTCACTTTAACTGACACATAATTTGTGCATATTTATGTGGTATCACATGACAGTTTTAGATATATAACTATATACAACTATATATATATATCATATGTATATTCAAAGTATAATGTTCAAGTAAGGCTAAACACAAGTTTTATCAATTATGAAGTTTCATCCTTTATCTTTATATAGGATGAAAATATTCAAACTCTTTCTTTCTGACATTTTCAATTCATGTAATACATCATCACTATCTATAGTCATCCTCTGTGCAACAAAATACCAGACCTTATTTTTCTCCTGTAACAAACTCTAATCTTTTTATAAAAGGATATCTACATATCTACATGTTATTGAGAAATTTCAAACTAAACATCAGTTAGGAGAACACAAGAAAGAGGTTAAAGGTGTTTTTTGACATTAATAAAACTACCAAGCATATGGATCTTGTTTTAATGCTTTATAAACAGGACAAGTTAGGAAATTAAATGCAACTGCTCAACTCTTAGATGTACTACTGGGGCAAGAAAAGGTATTTAGGCACAGTACTGGAAGATAAATTGGTCCACTAACTTCCCAATGTCTCTGGCAGTGTCCATGTGTAGAGAAGGAATAAGGGGGAAGGGGAAGGGAACCTATCTAAATGGCCTACTTAAGGGACCTGCGTGGGATTAGTGCTGATAATTCACAGTATTTCTCTACAGTGAAGGAATCAATTAGGTATGGCTGTAAGTTAAAATCATTTGGAAAATTTGTATCAAATGATTATTAGAATTTGATAAATAAGATTATATTTTCTAGGCTATAACCTTAGCGGTAAGTATGCAAAAGCAGAAGGACCTTGAGTCATAGGCCAGGTTACTCTACACTGTGCTTTACACTTGCGCCTCTTCCATTACAAAACAAAGAAGGTCGCAAACCATATTAGCAACTATAATTTCATTATAAAGTTTTAACCTCAAGTACCAAGATCAGAAAATACTTTCATTGTAGATATAATTAGTTAGGAGTGGTTTTACTGAAACAGTAGAGAGGCAGAAAGAGACTGTAATCAATCATGACTTGTGTCCTTACAGATAAATTGAACTTTCCCACTAAAACACACAAGGAGGAGGCCATGTGATGACGAAATTCAAAATAGGAATGAACGTTATGCATGCCAGAGAATGCCAATTGCCAGCAAGTCACCGGGGAACAAGAGAGGAACATAGAGCAGAATGTTTTCTCACACTGCTTAGAAAGAACCAGATTTACCAATAGCTTAATTTAGATTTTGAGCTTCTAGAGCACTGAGCTTTGAGGTATGGAGACTCACAGTATGGTGCTTGGTACAGAAAATCTAGAAAATGGGTGTCAGTTAAACGGAAATCAGTAGAAGTCTGAAAGCCTGCTCACCCTCACCGATTACATCCATGCCTCCATGAGAGTTCCCTTTAGTCCATTTTTTTTCTTCCTCCTCACTGTTTTGTTTCTTTCAGGAGGAGTAGGTTTTGTCTCTAACTTTGTTACCTGCCTTTGAATTCCTTCCCCCTAGCTGGCCTGCCTTGTCAGGCCTCAGTGGGAGAGGATGTTCTTAATCTTGCGGTGACTGGAGATGCCAGAGTGGGTTGGTACCCCTTGGAGGTTTCTCTGCTCAGCAAAGATGGAGAGGAAGGAAAAGGGGTAGGGAGACTCCCGGGTCTGGGAGGAGAGAATAGAATGTGATTAAATAAAAAAATGAATTAAATCTTTTAAATACGTAAGCAGCAGTTTTCTTTACTTCTACTGATTCATGCTAACTTCTTCTAACCTGCTGATCACCACTTCACAAAAATACTTTCTTGAAAAGCATGAGTTAACCTCCTAGTTTTTAAATTCAATGAATGTCCAAAACCCTGTCTTTAATTAGTTAAATTTTTGGCTTTATTAATCATCTCATCCTTCTTCATGACCTGGGATTTTTTCTGAATTCTACTGATCTCTATTTAACATTCCTTTTCTAGGTTTCCTGTGTCAAGCACCATGAACACTGAGTCTCAATACCACATTAAGTATCTTGTGGATTTCAAGAGAGATATTCTGTCTTTGTTTCTTTTCCTGCTGCTGTGATTAAATGCTCTGACCAAAGCAAGTTAAAGGATAAAGGGATTATTTAGGCTTAGATCGAGATGTGTATAGCAGGAAAGACATGACAACAGGCAGGGAAGGCAATCTCACCAAAACCGGGGGCTCGTTGGTCATAGTATATGCAGTCAGGGAGCAGGGAGTAAATAGAAGAGTAGCCTTGGCTATAATCCCAGGACCCACCCCGGTAACATATTTCACATGTTCTGCAACCTTCTAAAACAAGGACAGCGGCTAGAGACCACATGTTCAAACACAAGAACCTATGGGGGACATTTCATATTCAAACCACAATACTCATTCATTGTTCCTTTTTCCTCTGTGAACCTGCAAATGAGTGAATTTACAGACATTAAATCACCTCTCTACTACCTCTTTAGTTGTAACTTCTTGTTATGAATTCTAGGGACACATTTCAAATGCTGTTGTAGATGTGTCTACTTGGTCTTCTATAGATATCTTACATGGGAACAGTTTCATTATCTTTTCTGTTATGAACACCTTTTCTTCCATAGATTCTTCTACACTTAACTTTACCAAAGCCACTTAAAACTTAGAAGTCACCATGGATCCTTCTTTCTCTATCTAATTCTATATTCAAGAAGTCATCAAAACTTATATGTAAGATTTAAAATATGGCAATATACTTGAGTCTTTATTAAAATATAGGTTTGACTACATCAGTATTTACATTTGACATATTAATAAAATAACATGCAGCTATTTTTTCAGTTCCACTAATCCGTCCTTGTGTACATCAAGAGGCAGTTACATAGGCTTCTACCATTCTATCTTAAAATGGATGGTATTATTGAGGGCAAATGTTTTCAAATTCCTTGTTTAGTTGTATGTAGTATGCTCTGAGTTATGAGTTCAAAGGAAACGAAGTTTAAATTCTACATACAAACAGGCTAAGATAGTTCTTGCAACTTTGATTAACTGTATTTGTTGAATAACTGAAGGATATTGGAATATTGGGGAGACTTCCTCTAAATAACATTATGAAGACAAGGGAGAGCCTTAAAAAGTAGGCTATATATGTTCATTTTAACCCAGTATGTTCAATTAGTGTTTCACATGTGTGAAAACAAGATATGAAGATGAAATGAAGCTATGTGGGAAAAAGGTGTGTAAGAGTGGGTCAGGGTTGAGGTGGGGAAGTAGGTAAGCATGAATGAAAATTCAAAAACAAATGAGAATACAATTTTAAGAAAAATAGAACTATACATTTATTTACCAAACCTGAGTGGTTTAATCTGACTGTCAGGATTTCCCAAACTTCCATATGTTACTCTAAGTTTCAGATCCTACTTGAGTTAACATTTAGGAAGTCAGCTTTGTGAGTTCTTTGGGACATGAAGCAGCAAAGATCTAAACTGCTGCACATCCATCACAGTTTTCCTTTCTCCATGTGAAAAATGCAAACACATCTTAATGAAAACAAGGTAAGTGGGGAAAGGGAAATGCAAGTATCATATTTGGTGAAAGATGCTCAAAGTTGACCAAAAAACAAACAGATTGGGCGTTTACGAAGAGTTCTATTTCTGTGGGGTTTTCTATAACAGAGCAAGTACAAATAATTTTCCAAGTGAGTAAACAAGGAAGTAACAGTGTTGCTTAGAAGTACCCGACTTTAAAGAAGCAGCTCATATGATCAAATTAAATAACTGCTCCTCCAGCTTAAGTTAAAAACCACTTAGAACTTTAACATCAAACTACACAAAAAGATCAGTTTAAGAAATATTATATTCTACTGCCATAAAAAGATTTTCATAGATTTTATTTTGTGTAGCAATAAATGTCACAAAATGCAAAAATACTAGATTAATATCGGCTATTGGTCTGTGTCATTCTGTGTGCTCAGAAAGCTTGTGACTCAGAATCATAAAATGAAATGTCTTCTTGCAGGAACACTTCCCCTGGGTCAACCAGGTGTAGTAAAGTTTGCTTCATTCATGGGAAGAAAAGTATACTCCTTTGGCTCGAAGGTATCAGTATCTGAAAAGTGAAACATTACCACATTACCGAGCTTCTCCCAAGAAAAACGGAAGGTCTAAAAATGTCAAGATTTTTCAAATTATTTTTTGATCTAAGTTGTTCAAACATATTTTAATCTAATTTCTTCAATATTCTCAATGATTTATTCTTTCATAAAATTGGACTAATAAAGCAATACAATTCTGCAGCCTGAGGCAGCCTGCTTACCACCTTCGGTTATGAAAGTCCTTGATATTCTGCTTAAACAGGAAGACAAATATACAGTGATATATTCCTAGATGAGAATTTTAATTAATTAAAAGGCTGAGTATTTAATGAAAGTGTAAACTTCAGTGTAAAGTTTCACAATCGCTCTTCTAACTGTATAGAAGTTTATTGAAATTTTACTTTGAAGGTCAAGTTAAAGTGGTGTGCAGTGTTTTTTTTTAATTTGAAAGTTTTTAAAATAATAATGTTTATAAAGCTTTTAAAGAAGTTAGCCTTCTTTAGGTGTATAGATTTCATTATGTTTATCATATCTTATAGGTCTATATAAGTGAGTATATACCGTCTTTGTCTTTCTCCTTCTGGGATATTTCACTCAGAATGATGATCTCTGGGCACAGGGTCTTTTCTGAAACTGACATTCAACCAAGGACCATGTATGGATATAACCTAGAACCTCCGCTCAGATGTAGCCTGTGGTATCTCAGTAACCCATTGGTTTCCCAAAGTGAGGGGAACAAGGACTATTTCTAACAGGAACTCAATGAAGATACCTGATTAAACAGGATCAGATGAATGGGGGGAGGTCCCCCCCTATCAGTGGACTTGGAAAGGGGCACAGTGGTGATGAGGGAGGGAGGGAGGGACTGGGAGGGAATGAGGGTTCGGAATTAATAAAATGTAACTGATAAAAATAAAAAAAATAAAAATAAAAATAAATTAAAAAAAAAAAGAAGTTAGCCTTCTACTTCATGCTGTTTTATAAAATTCTGTTGTCACTCATGCATGCCTCATGGTTCTCTCCCTGGATTACAGCCTTCCTGAACATAGAGATGAGTTTATACTTCTTGAGAATTTTTTCCATTTCGTAAGTAAATATAGTCTATGGACTTAGCATTCTCTCACTGATCATGTGATATCAGTGGCTGGTCTAGTTCTTATGAGCAATTTGAACACAAAATACCACTATCAAAGATACTTTAGAAAATGTCCTGTAAGTTACACAAATTAGTTTGTCTTTTAGACGTAAATCAAAAGCAAGAACACACACACGCACACAAAAAGATAACCACCATAAATGCCACTGAGTACAACATTACACAAGCCTACTTGGTTTCCAGACTCTTCTGTAATAGCCCTTTAACACTGTGTGTTCTACACATACAGTGCTGAAGAGTCTGAACTGTGCAACATGCAAACTTAAGCATTTAATGGAACTAAGTATCTCATTCAACACACACTTCTTGAATTTCTACTAAGTGATGGATGGTTGATGTACCACTCCAAATACAATAATTCTTATTTCCTCTTTACAGGTGTTTTTTATAAAGAATCTTTAGAAACTGTATGTTAAAATGGGATCTACTACCCTGTTTTTCATCTTAGAAAAGACCCAATATTAAAGATACAGTCTTTAATTTATGACCTGTTTAAATGAACATCAGACATCCTCTTACAAACTTTCAAGTAATTATGCCCAATAATTAAATGATCAAGGAAGATCCATTCACTTGGATTAAGTGACTCATGGGAAATTGAAAGTAATGGTCTATCAGGCATAGTTGTGTGTAATTACTTTCTATTAATATTTGCATTAGACCAGAACTTCAGCGTGGAAGCATACAGTGCTAAGGGGATATTACAGAAGAGTCTGTAAACCAAGTAGGCTTGTATAATGTTGTGCTAAGTAGCATTTTATTGTGGTTATATAAGAAAATAACATATTGTTATTGCTGTTAGTGCAGCTACCATGGAGATGCAGGCTTCTGGAATAAACCCTGATGGGGTGATCTCTGACTGATGTTCACATTTTGCTCTTAGCAATACATACTTACAAACAAAACAGCATATATTTGCTATGACCTTGGGGAAACATCAGTTTCCTGCAGATAAATTGACCAACACATATAAAAGGCATGCAATTCCAAACTAATCAAACATAAAACAACTTAAATAACTGGCATTCAGGAAATGAGCGTAATAAAAAGACTGCAGAATCATGTCCTTATCTTGAATGCCTTTTACAATAGCTTCAAGTGTTAGAATGATGACTATTGCTAGCACAAGTGCTTCAGTGGTTTTGGCTCAAGCTGTTCACAGCCTTCAGGCATTGCTGTCAAGCAAAAAGCTCCTTTACAATGGTTTCTTCTGATCCAGCTTTTGAGTGTGTCTCTGAGTGAAAGAAACACACACAGTCTATAAGAAACCAGGATTCTGTCAAAAAGCTGATGACAGAACACGCATTAGTAAGTTTACCTACGTACAGGGCAAGATCAAACAGCAAGAGGTAACTCTGATCCCTGATTCAGTTCCCAGTCCTTCCTAGATTTTCATCCAAGACCACAGTTGTTCTTACACCTTAAAAGTCCTCTGTGTTCTCTAGTTACCAAAATTAAACCTTGAGAAATGGTAGTGGTCAATCAAGCTAAGAGGTTATTACTCGTAATGAAACAGGTTATACAATGAAATTGGTGTTCTTTTTTTTTTTGGATAGCTTTTAAAATGAATATGAGAAATATTATATTTGTTTAGGATATGACTTCCTTACTTTTGAACTTCCAAAATTATAATGAAGAAAAGGACACATGCTGAGAAATGTGCTGATTCCTTATTCTGCCAGTCAACAACAACCTCAAGGAAAAGTTCCTCCTTGGGCTCAGAGAACAGATTTTTAGGTTAATATAAATTACTGTACATAAGAGAAAAGGGAAATCATTAGAATTACACCTTCTATCTAAGCATTCTATATTTGAACAGTCAAGGACTCATTATTATTGTTCATAAATTGATTCCGGACAATTTTATTTCTTAAAAAACTTCTACCAAAAATGCCTCTTTTTTTTTCAAATTCCTCTTAGTGTTCAGTGTTTTGCCATTTAAAGTCACATAGAGAATTGGGTTATGCCTGTATGTATAGAGAAATTATCATATAATCTACACAGAATATTCAGAAATACCTTGGATATAAAATGGATGAGAAATAATGCTTAAAGATGGTAAGTTTTTAAGTACTATAGAAGGTATTTCAGTCATGCAGTACATATGCATAAAAAATTTCACCAGCTGAACACTGAAAAGGTTACAGTAAAGTGTGTGAAAATATGCTAAATTCATACATGTATCTGAAATGCACAAAAGTCTTACAAAACTTATCCAGTTTTCGTAAAAACTATCTCACACTGCATTTTTTGTTTGTATTTTACAATTATAAAATTAAGATCAATGAAACTAAAACTTTGCAAACTAAAGCATCCTTTTCTCCACTACTCTCCTGTATACATTATTGGCTGCAGGGTATCTATGCTAATCACCATTTGCCTAAGACCATTTCAGATTTATTCATGTATTCCTTTGATGACTTTTCTCTGATATTTCTTTCAATCCCTTGCAAACATTTGTTGAAATTCCAATCACATATCACTGTGTGAAGCTTTTCTTTAACTGTAATAAGAGAAGAAACTTATTATAACTGCATCATTGTGAGAAGCAAGGAATTGTGCCTGGGCCAACAATGACAGAGCCTCCATGCAACAGGAAAGGAAGGTAAGAAGGTTCCCATGAGAAGGGTGGAATATGGAGGAGCCTAAGTATATTAGATGACACTGAGGAGCTTATTGGGTGGCCTCTGGATCATAGAGCTTCAAAATCACAGCAGCTTTTGCAGTACTTTTGTCTCAGGGTATGCTAGTTTGAATAAGACTGACCTCCATAGACTTATATTTGAATTTTGGTCATTAGGGAGTGGCACTATTTCACAGTGATTCAGAGGTGTGGCCTTATGGAAATTGGCCTTGGTTGAGGAAGTGTGTCACAGGGATTGGATGTTGGGATTTCAACAGCTCAAGGCAAGCCTAGCATCGCTCTTTTCCTGCTGTCTGTGGATACAAATGAATAACTCTTGGCTCTTTTATCCAGCACCGTGTCTGTCTGCACCACACTATGCTCCCTCTGAAACTGTAAGCAAGCCCCAATTAAACGCCTTCTTTTATAAGAGTTGTCATGGTCATGGCATCTCTTTACAGCAACAGAATACTCACTAAGACATGGGGATTATGCAACCATGGTTACCAGGTGATGGGAGGAGTATGTGTTGAGGAAGGGGGTGAAGTTTGGCATGGTATCTAAAAGTATTTTGAAATTTTTGCTTATGTGGATGTTCTCATATAATTATATTTTGTAATACTTTGAAGTTTTTATTGGTATTTTTTGAAATAATAGATATTTCAGTTTAGGAAGGTGAAAAGAAGGTAGGGGGATATAGAGGAGAGAGAGAAAAAAAATGATGGAATGAACACAGTGGCCAGTATACAAGGCTACTTATAGTTTAATTCAATTACATTAGGGGACAAAGAAAATTAGCTTTATCTCTGAAATCCATTTTAGCCTAATGCATCTAACACAGACACAACATAAGTCTCAGAAGACTATTTTGTACCATAAGTCACTGATGTATAACAAAGGACATTCAGTAGGACAGGAGCAGTTAACCCAAGGATGAGTAGTGAAAAGGTCTTAAAGAGTTCTTAGTAAGTATCTGTACTACCTCCAAGGAGCCAAGGACCCTCTATGAACAGGAAAATTGCTTTATGATTTTCAAGGTCCTCGTTTCTATGTTATTATTTCAACTTTGCAGATACATTTGCTTAGCAATATGAAAAAATTAGTGTCTTATCAGTTTCAGCACTATAATATCTGTCTTCCACAAAATATTTTAAGTATTTTTCTATTAGTCATGAGAAAAACATATAAACATTTAATTTAAAGCAAAGAAAAATTGAAGACATTTCATTTTATGATGGGGCTGTTTCTTAAAAACAAATAATAAAATATATTTCTTAAGATAGTGATACATCTTTAATCTATACTAGAAATACCAAAAATTTAGGCTTGGCTAAACAATGATTCCGTAGTCCAGCATTTGTCTTCTAGACTATGTAACTGACTTCCACAGATCACCGCCATGACTACCTAACTGTAAAAGAACTAGTTCAGAGCACTGGCTAAGGGAAAATTTCAAAATTAGTAGTTTCTAATATATAGCCATCTAAAAGAAGAAAGAAGTCATAAATCAAACCACTTCATTTCCCGAAATAAAGTATTTTCCTTGTACTTAGACTATAGCCCTCAACGCTCACTTAAATTATATCTTTGAAAGTCCTAGTATGAAAAATCTTGGGAATAACTTGAGATAAAAGACACAGCTTTTGCTCCTGAGTGGGAAGGTGATATTGATGAGTTTACCAGGACTTAGTTATATAACTAGACAGTTTTCCTACCATGCAATGAGTGTACTAGGCCACAAACATGGATGAAAGGATGAACATGTCTGTGGTTTATCTCAATATCAAATTTTGTTGAATAATAATAAATTTCAGCAAAAGTTATTACTACCTTTTAAAATCTTCAAGATCATGAAACATGCTACACAAGGGCTCTAGACGTATGATGGCTAACAATCCATATCATAAATTTATTCAAAAGTACAACATGTACATTAGAGATATTTGAGTAAAATGATTTCTTTTTTATAAGCAAAAGAAGACATTAAACAAGACAGGATATTTAAGATGCACTGTAGAGCTATCAGTTCCAAAGGTCAAGTTAAGACAAAATTAGTTAGGGAAAGTCTTAAATCTTTTACTATTTTTTAACAGGAAATTTAGAAAGTGCTATTATACAACGTGATAAATTATAAATTCGGACTAAGATGCGGAATCAGACAATGGAGATTATATCCTTGTCCCTAAGGTATTCATGGCCCTGCATTATTCTCTGTGAGTGAAATGCTGCTGAGGTCAAATCTTCATTTCTGATTTAACAAGGACTTTTTCAGAGCAATCATTCCCTGACAGCCCTGAAATGTCGAGGTTCTTCAGTTTTTGCATCTTCATCCATTGGATTCATCCTCACTTCATTTATTTCAACAGAATGCTGACATTTGTCTAATATTACTTCTAGGTTATCCCTCCCAGGCTTTTGACCTTTATCCTCCAATCTGAAATGTCCTTTTCATAGGTCATCCCTTTTATAATAGAAAATCTCCATCCAATAGAATCCTCCTTTCCCAACACTCTCTTCATAAAGACAGTGGGACTTTAGCATTCGCTGTGAATTTTCCCAACTCACTGGATAATGTGTCTGCATGTAAATGAAAGCTCACCTTTCCGGTTAAAGAGCTTTATAGAATGTTAAAGAAAAATTATTCTTGCCCTTGTCAACCGTGTAAAGAACATGTTATTAAAATACCAAACATAAGATAACCAAGACAGCTACAACATGGGAAAGAAACAGAGCTTCATTATAACAAGAAGTGGAGATTCATAGATAGTAAATAGAAAAAGGAAGTTAGTAAGAGGGAAGTTGCTTAGTAGAGAAACCAGTGATAGAAGGAGATAAATTAGTCAGGCCAGTTCTCACCTGAAGGGTGGTGAACTTTCACTAACCTCACCAAGAAAGATTCTTAAAGCTATGCCTGTCTGCTAAAAAACAGATCCAATGGTAAGGCCAATTAAAAGTGGGTTAAAAGGAAATGAATTAAAGTTAGGAAAAAAGAATTTATGTCAGTAAACTCTGCTCTTGTTTTATATGAATTATGAGTCATTTGTCAACTGTAACATTGATTCTTCTGTAGAGACTCTTTACCTAATTCAAAGTGAAATTAGGAACTCTAAATTAAATTTTTCTTCAAGTATCTGATGACAATTTCAGATTCAACCTTTACATGTTTATCTTTTAGACGTTGTTTTCCATTCTATGAACTCAATCTTTGTCAAAATATGTGCAAATTTTTGTACACTCCTCTTCCTTGTTCTTGAATACCATTTTTTCACATTCTATACATTGTTTCCTTTAATTTCCTATGCAGATTCTCTGACCTATACATATATTAATCGGAGTCCCTCACATCTCTCTGAAATTCACAGCTGATCTTTTTCATCTTTAAGTGATGTGTTATATACAATGTGAGGCCTTGTGGAGTGTGCTCTTAAATCCAGTAGCTAAAGATTGTGCAGGCAGCCCATTTTCAAACTTCATGCTGATTTTTAAAATTCTCTCTCTCTGTCTCACTTTCTCTCTCCCTCTTGTCTGCCTCTCTCTCTCTCAATATAGGGAATAGTAATTTATGCATAATGCAATTGTTTTTTCCAGTACTTTACTCCGAGCAAAGGGTATTTTACATAACTAAAAGAAAAAAAATGGTTACTTGACAAAAAGCACATATTTCCTACAAAGTCAGAAATAGAATTCTAAATTGACTTTATGTCTTTATTATGCCCCCTGAAATTCAGCAAAAAACATCTGCAATACTATATCTCTTTGTGCTACACCACTGGGCTTAGTAAAGCCTGACCTATGATACTCCTGTTCAGCTGTGTAGCAGAACTTTTATAAACATTTTCTAAATCTGTGTTGAATAATGTCAGAGGCTACAGTTGAATGGTCTTCCTTTCCTAGCATAAAATGTCACTGTTAGCACATTTTGCATCACTCTGTTGGCCATTTCATCTCCTTCCTATATTGCACTAAAATCAGTGGGAAACATTTTTCAAAACCCTAAATCTTTTGTTCATAGACAAGCCCATTAGATAAAGACATCTATTTTTTCTTTAAGAGCTTTTATGAGTGATTACTCAAGTCTGCTAATATAGAATTTCCTTCAATTATTTATGATTAAAGAGTCAACTACATATTTCCTTCAGCTCTTGTGAGCCAGCCTTCCATTAACTTCAACGAAACATGAAAAAGCTGCTTTCCACCTCCATTCTCTTCAGAATCATGCTTAAATAGACCCAATGAAACAAAAAAAGAACATTAAATATAAATTTTCATCTATATTAAGTGCAAATATTGACATAATTTGATAAAAATTATGTGAGAAAAAGACTAAGTTGTCAGAGATCTATAGCACAAAATACTAAATTAGCTCTCTCCTAAGATCTTTTTATAGCTGGGACTGCTTTGTTCGAAAACTGTCAAGGACCTCTTTCATAGCTTTATGTGAGGATTAGGTAGGATGTTCTGATCCTGACATTTGCACTCTTAACTTTAGACCCTCTCAATATCCCTAATTAAATTGTGCCTATAGTGCTTTTGTTTCAACTCTAGACTCTTCAGTCATAGAATTGTTTCAGTAGTTCTTTGTATCCTAGCATCAGCAACTCATACCATGTTTTTTCATGTCATATAATAGGATGTGAGACTCTGTGAAGCTGTCCTGGACACAAGTATTTTTTTCAGCAATTGCTACTTCATTAGTTCTTTGAACACAGTGCCATGACAAATGTGAAAATCTGAGAAAAGAAACCAGGAGATTTTGTGAGTGTCTATGAATGGAAAGGGGAGGAGATAAGGGATAGATGGATAGAAAGAAAGGAGAGAAAGGGAACTGAAGAAAAAGAAAAAAAGACAAAGAAAGAACAGAAGTAGGAAGGCAGAAATAAAAGGAAATTTTATTATAGACTATTATGTGTAGATTACGGTTAACCTATTTGGATCTCTCTATAAACGTTCGCCTACGAGTTTTTGTGAAAACAAAACAGCTATAATGTCTCAATCCTTCATTATCCCCCTCATTCAACTAGATGTTATCTATATTACTTTTAATACTTTTAGTTTTCATTCTCTTAATCTTACCTCAGCTCATTTTGGGTTTTCTTCTGTGACTTATTTTGATAAGATTTATTTATAGCTAAAAGTCAAAGTATCATTCACTTGCTCAACAAAACTTTATTAAGTCAGTATCAGCCAGGGAGCCCAAGGACCTTATTGAGTATATAATTAATAATATCATAGCAAGAATTTTCCCAAAATATGGAGAAAAAGATGATTGTTCAGATATAGAAAGCATCTAAAATGCCAAACCTACAAGCCTAGAAAAGGGTTTGCACTGTCATATTATAATTAAAGCACAGAAGATACAGTAAAAAGAAATAATACTAAAAGTTGACATTACTTATAAACACAGGTCTATCCAAATCAAATATTTGACAATAAAAAAATGAACACTTCTAACTAGACTAGAAAAAAATTAAATCACAAATGTTTTTAATTAAAAATCTTTGCTCTTTCAAAATAATAGATTCAGATACATTTAATCATACCAATTCCATGGACTATGAATTACACTCAAAGTAATGAAATCTGTTTTTCTTTCTTTTTTCCTTTTTACTTATTTATTTTGTGTTTATTACAATTTATTCACTTTGTATCACAGCTATAGTGCCCTTCCTCATACCCTCCCAATTCCAACCTCCTCCCATGCCCTTATCCCAGTCCACTGATAGGTGAGGTCCTCCTCCCCTTTCATCTGACCCTAGCCTATCAGGACTGGCAGCATTTTCTTCCTCTGTGGCCTGGTAAGGTTGCTCTCTCCTCAGGGGGAGGTGATCAAAGAGCAGGCCAATCAGTTCATGTCAGAGTCAGCCCCTGTACCCCTTACTAGAGTACACATTTAGACAGTGAGTTGCCATGGACTACATCTGTGCAGGGTTTCTATGTTTTCTCCATGCATGGTCCTTGGTTGGAGTATCAGTCTCAGAAAATCTGGGCCCAGACTTTTTGGTTCCGTTGCTCTCCTTGTTGTGCTCCTGTCCCCTCCAAGTCATTCTATCTCCCCCTTCTTTCATAAGATTCTCTGCACTCTGCCCAAAGTTTGGCTATGAGTCACAGCATCTGCTTCAGTGCTCAATCCTCATTCAGAAAGGCAAACATGATTGATATTAGAAAAAGGAGAAAATAGGGAACAGGACAGGAGCCTACCACAGAGGCCTCTGAAAGATTATCCAGCAGGGTATCCAAATCTATGTCTTTCTTTGTTCAACGTCTGAACTTAACAATAGGGTTACGTCCTTGTAATCTCAGAAGTTGATAATATTATAAATACAAAAGCATTTTGATCATTTTTCTAGTTTCATTTCTGCTGCTGTAAAATACTTTTACAAAAGGCAACACAGGAAGAATGTGCCTCATTTCACCTTACAATTCCATATTACATTATATCACTGAGGTAATTTACAGCAGCGGAATTTTAAAACAGCTGGTCTTATCACATCCACAGTCAAGAGCAGAGAGAAATGAATGTACACAGGCTTAGTACTCAGTTATCTTGTGCATAGCTCAGTCTCTACAATGATACAGTCCAGGACCCCTGATTATAGAATGGTGCCACTTACAGTTGCCTGGGTCTCACCACATCAATAAATTTAACTTAAAGTGTCTCCCATAGTCATACACCTAAGCCAACCCAGTGCTATTGATTCTGCATCTAAGTTATGTCAAGTTGACAATTAAAGTAACATGTTGTAATTCACTAAACAGGAAAGCTTGTGGCATGGTCCAGATCATTTGCTGTTTCCCTTTGTAACTGTAGGTGACTAGCAACTGCATCTCTGTTATCACTGGCGGTGACACATGAATGAATACAAAACAGGTTATATCTCTCTTAGGGGAAGAAAACTTTGAAATACTTACTGAACAGGTATTTTTCAATACCATTGTAAAGTAAAAACATTGTTGCACCAAACCATCAGAAATCAAAGAACAGCTACTTAAATACCTTGGTATTTTAGGCTTAATGAGAGATCTGTACTCTGAAAATACTAGTCTTCCTTTCCTCAACATTTTCATTCATTCAAATTTATCTACCTCCCATCATTGGAACTATGGAACAATTACGAAAGATGAGACAGAAAAACCTTTTATTCCATTCATGCTCTATGGCTGAATTATGTTGAACCTTTGCTGCTTAAATCTCAGTATTTCTTTAGATAGTATCAGTTTTTTTTTTTTCTCTCAGTCCTAGGAACATTTACCTTTTTGGATTTATTTCTCTTCATTCCTGTTTAGAAGTAGAACAAATACCTTTTTTCTCATATTTTCTAAATTTGTCCAAGACATTAATGTTCATGAATAATATTAAATATATCAAAAATACTCTAAAGTTACTAGATCAATAGAAAAAGGTTTTAAATTGTAAATAATTACTATTGTAATAGTAGTAATTTTGATACATACTATATATTATAAATCTGTTATATTTTAAATAATAATTGTAAATGATGACTATTTTCTTTCCTTGTGATGTTATAAATATGAATACTGTTTAATAACTATTACAACAAGCAAATATCTTAAATAGAAACTATTTAATATGTCACTATAGTTTTCTTTTTCTTTTTGGTATCAAATTATAGGATTCCAGTAATATAGTTTAGTTTTTTTGGTTAAATATATAGAGAAAAGGCAGCCACTCCTGATGAGACATAATTGACTAGGATCAGAAGGAAGGAAAAGAAGACCTTACCTACCAGTGGACTTGGGGAGGGGCATGCATGCAGAGGGTAGAGGAAGGGAGGAATTGGGACAGGAGGAGGGAGAGAACCACAGGGGGATACAATGTAAATAAAGTGCAATTAATAAAGAAAAAAAAGTATAGTTTTAATATCTGCCATTTTATAGATGTTCTATAGTTCAGTAAGCATATTATATAGATAATCTTAATATGGGAAACAAGTTTTTAAGTACTGATGATCTCCTTACATTTTTAACAGTTTTCAAAATCTAAATTATTTGGGTATTTATTTCATATTGACTCCTATAAAGAAGGGTATATTTCACTGGCATGTATTTACACTGTCACAAAAGTAGAGAACAATATACCCTAAACAAAAATTGATAAACATATCAAGTAAGGGTACTAGTGCATAATTACTAATATATTCACAAACAAAGAGGTTTGATTGACTTATTAAAATCAATTAATCAAACAATCATGAAAGTATTTATGCAGATGATGAAGGCACTGCTTTCTGACACATTATACTAAAATTCCATATATTTTTGTAAAATCAATAAAACAGATCATTAAACAAAAGATATTTAACAAAAACAACAAAAAAAACCATTATGACTAGAGTTCTCTCTTTGATTCATCACATAATTTCCACTATGATTTTTATGCAACAGGAGTGATTTTTTTTATTGTTTATTATTATTAGTTACATTTTATTAACTCTGTATCCCAGCTGTATCCCCCTTCCTTATTACCTCCCAATCCCACCCTCTGTCCCTCAGCTTCTCCCTGCCCCCTTTCCAAGTCCATGGATTGGGGAGGACCTCCTCCCCTTTCATCTGGCCCTGTTTTATCATGTATCTTCAGGACTGGCTGCAAAGTCCTCCTCTATGGCCTAGCAAGACTGCATGGATATAACCTAGGAGTGATTTTTTTGTTTGTTTGTTTGTTTCAAAATAAAATTACATAACATCATTAAGATCCATTTTGTACATGATTGGGGCCAAATTTAGTATAATAGAAAATTGTTTGGAACTTACCCGTGATGTGAAGAAACACTGCAGGTAGGTTATCATCATCTCTAAGAAGCATAATGGAGTAGATTGCCATGAGATTTGTGCCAGATGATATGCACAGAAGTCAGTTTATGGTGGCAGAGGGCTCTGAAGAAACTGAGGAGGAATACATTCAGAGCATTTCCAGTATTAGAGGCTCTTGAGTTTTCTGAAACAAGAACTTTGGGCTAGGAAAGTTGAGACAAAAAAAACTGTTTTTTTATTAATTTTTTAAATATTAGTTACAGTTTATTAACTTTGTATCCCAGCTATAGCCTCCTCCCTTCTCCCTTCCCAATCCCACCCTCTCTCCTTCATCTCCTGCTATGCCCTTCTCCAAGTCTACGGATAGAGGAGGTCCTCCTCCCCTTCCTTCTGACCCTAGCTTATCTGGTCTCATTAGAACTGGCTGCATTGTCCTCCTCTGTGGCCTGGCAAGGCTGCTCCCCAATCTGGCGGAGGCAGTCAAAGAGCTAGCCACTGAAGAACAATGGTTTAAAACATAACTTATAAGAACATGGAGGAGACATGGAGGAGCCCCACAAAGAGACCAACAAAGCTCAAATTTCCAAGCCCAGGGGGTCCTGCAGAGACTGATGCAACAACAAAGGACCATGCACTGCAAGGTCCTAGACCCCCCCCCCCCGATCAGATATAGCCAAATGGCAGCTCAGTCACAAATGTGGGTTTCTGAGTAAGGGGAACAGGGGTTGCCTCTGTCATGAACTCAGTTGCCTGCTCTGTGATCACTTCCCCCTGGCAACAAGGCCTTGCCAGGCTACAGAGGAAGAGTATCCAGACAGTCCTGATGAGACTTGATAAGCTAGCTTAAGATGACAGGGGAGGAAAACTCCACCTTACAATCAAATAGAGGAAGGGGATGGGCGGGTGAGAGAGGGAGGGCAGGACTTGGAGGAGTTGAGGGAGGGGGCAAATAGAAATAGAAAATGAATAAATTGTAAAAACTAATTAAAAATAATAATGTGAGCCCCCTTCAAAACGAAAGAAATAAATGCAAAGAATTAGTGTAGGGACCTATGTAGGTATCTTTCCTATTACCCCTTAGCTGATTTTAAGTAGGTCACTAAGCCTGTCGTAGCAGTACGATGCTCAGCTTCAGAACAAGATGCACAACCTATTTTTCCTTACATGCTGTTTGTAGCTTAAACATGGAAATCTATTTGAGGTGATTGATATGCTGTCTTTGATGTCTATTATTCATTGTTAAACTACCATGCATTTTATTATATGTATAAATACCTAACAGTCATTTAGTTCTTTAGTTATTTATACAATTACCATAGGTTGTCTCAAGACCTTTTCTATTCTTTTGCTCTCCTGAACAAAGACTGAATACAAATTCATGAAACTTTCCACAGAATCTGGCTTCTTACTTTCTCAGCCTCTGACTTAATGAAGGAAAGTGCAGGATGGTGGTTTATTCCAGGTGGATAAAAGAAAACATACTAAAATTCCAATACTAAAATTACATAAATATAAAGTAAGCGTGTCTCATCTTGAGTTACAAAGGCCTGAGTGCCCTTGCTCCCCATTTATCAGACTACCAAGAAGCTGTCTTCTGCACCTCCAATTTGATTGGCTTCTGACTAGGTCCACAAGAAAAGAATAATTCTGTACTGAGGAATCTCAGAAATTAAATACAGTGCTCAGGGTAGAGTTGTAACTGTAAAGCAATTTTCATACACATGAGCTACTTAAATTATAAGTAATGATAGAGATGGCGGCTGTCACAGACACACACACACACACACACACACACACAAGAAAATAAGCAGAATTCATCAGCTTGAAAATGATTAGAATATCTTTGCAGTGCTACATGTAATGAGTTGCTTGAAGATTGCTGTTTGAGTTTCTGACAAATTTCTTTTAAAAATGGTTAAATGAATTTGGCTTGGGATTGGTAAAGAATTTATAATAATTTCTAAAATGGTACTAGGCATTGCTCTGGCACTTTGTAAAATGTATTTATGTAAAACAGTATTCTCAGCAAAGATGATTCCAAAATCAAAATATCAGTGCACTCTGAAAAAACTGAAGGCACCCTACAACATCCTGAAGTAGCCAACAGCCAAGATTTGCTACTTCGTGTAAAAATAAATAAGCACAACACTTCTTTGCTATGCAAATTGGTTTTTCTCCTTAACAGAGATAAAATTATGTGTAGATCAAGGAATTGTTCTAAAATATATTTTTATGATTTATTATTATTTTTTCTTCCTATAATATGTTATACATATTTGATACACACATATATAATCTTTTAAAACTTTCTTAGGTGAAAAAGGATTGCAAGTGAAAAAGTTAAAAAAGCCCTGCCTTATATAATTAGCTAGAATGCATAATGTATCCTAAACATATAGTGGGTAAATGGTTTTTCTCACGGATTTGGATCCAAATGAAAGTGGATATATATTCCACACAGGTTGTCTTCAGACATTCTCAACCTGCCACTGAAAAGCACAAATTGCTTCTTTTAGAATACTTTAGCCATAGAAACAATGTTTCTTTAAAAAATTGAGTAAAAATCCTTGGTGCTCAAAAGGGTGGGTGGTGATTGGAAGGGAATGAGGGAGGGGGTACAGCTGGAATGCAAAGTGAATAAACTGTAATTAATATAAAAAATAAAAATTTGGAAGAAAAAAGTATATAAAAAAGAACCAACAGCAGTGGAAAAAATATAGTTATTCTCAGTGTATCAAAGCATTTAACATCACTAAATAGTACAGTGAAGATCAATCATGTTCTGAATGAGTTTCTAAGATACCTAGTAATGACAGAAAGAATTAAAAGAAAGACTATTTATTCAGAAAGACAAATGGGACTGACATCAGAAGAGGAAGAAAACAGGGAACAGGACAGGAGCCTACCACAGAGGGTCTCTGAAAGACTCTATCCTGCAGGGTATCAAAGCAGGTGCTGAGGCTTGTAGCTAAACTCTGGGCAGAGTGCAGGGAATCTTATGAAAGATGGGATGATAAAAGACCTGAAGGGGTCAGGAACTCCATGAGCAGAGCAATAGTACCAAAATATCTGGGCACAGGGGTCTTTTGTGAGACTGATACTCCAAACACTGCATGGAGATAACCTAGAACTGCTGTACAGATGTAGCCCATGGCAGCTCAGTCTCCATATGGGTGTCCTAGTAATGGGAACAGGTACGGTCTCTGACATGAACTCAGGGGCTGGTTCTTTGGTCACCTCCACCTGATAGGGAAGCAGCCTTACCAGGCCACAGAGGAGGACAATGCAGCCCATCCTGATGAGACCTGATAGACTAGAGTCAGATGGAAAGAAAGGAGGACCTCCCCTATCATTGGACTGGGGGAGGGACATAGGAGAAGAAGGAGGGAGGATAGGATTGGGAGAGGATGTGGAAGGGTGCTACAGCTGGGATACAAAGTGAATAAACCGTAATTAACAAAAAAATTAAATTAAATTAAAAAAGAAAGACTTTAAAAATCACTTGCAAAAATCAAAAAATAAAAAATAAAAATTACTTGCACAGTTTTAAGTGCATCTTCTTTTTGTTATCAGATCAATATAACAAATTATTTTCAAATTTTTATTTTTTGTATGTGTGGAATTTTCTTTTTTAAAAAATTAATTAATTTTATTAATTACAGTTTATTTACTTTGTATCCCAACTGTAGCCCCCTTCTTTGTCCCCTCCCAAACCTACCCTTCCTCCCTCTTCTCCACCCATCTACCTCCCCCAGTCCACTGATAAGGTGGTCCTGCTCCCCTTCCATCATAGTCTATCAGATCTCATTAGGACTAGCTGCATTGTCTATTGCTGTGGCCTGGTAAGAACAATTTTTCAAACAATATATTCTGCTTATGGTTCTCCTTTCTCCAACTTCTCCTAGATCATTCTTCATCCACCCAAATCCTCATCCTTTCTTGTTTTTTATTTTCATTAAAATAAAATCAGGAATCATAAAGAAAGACAGAATAAAACTAATAATAAATAATATAAAAATAAAAACAAACCAGAATACTCATCTCTCTTTCTCTTTAAATATATACGTATATATAGAGATATATATTTTTTCCCCCTTTGGCTCTTTGCTCTTCTGTGCATTTGTTTGTTTCATCCGGTTCAAATCACAAACTTTACTCTTTGGAAAGGCTAGAATTCTTTTAAAACTCAAATTTTAAAGTCATGAATACCCTGTTATTTCAATGTAACTGGCTCAGGATTGTTTCTATTACAAAGGCCTTTGTGCTTAATCTTACATCCATGAAAAATAATAATTTTTATACAGAAGAATATTTTAACTTTATATGGAGAAGTATTCCTTATGCTATCCTTATGTGGTCAACTACACGGATGAACCTGAAAGAATCATTTTTTTCATTTAAAAATATTTTTTTTATATTAGTTACAATTTATTAACTTTGTATCCCAGCTGTAGTCCACTCCCTCTTTCCCTCCCAATCCCTCATCTCCTCCCTGTCCCTTTCCAAGTCCACTGATAGGGGAGGTACTCCTCCCTTTCCACCTGTCCCTAGCTTATCAGGTATCTTCAGGACTGGCTGTAATGTCCTCCTCTGTGGCCTAATAAGGCTACTCCTTCCTCCGGGTAAGAGCCAGCCATTGAGTTCATGTCAGAAATAGTCCCTGTTCCCCTTACTAGGACATCCACTTGGATACTGAGCTACCATGGGTTACATCTGAGCAGGGGTTCTAGGTTAAATCCATACATGGTCCTTGGATGGGGATACAGTCTCAAAAAGACCCCTGTGCTGAGATACATTTGGTCCTTGTGGAGCTCCTGTCCTCTCCAGATCATACTAACTCCCCCTTCTTTCATGATTCCTTGCACTCTGGTTATGAGTGTCAGCATCTGCTTTGATACACTTCTAGGTAGAGTCTTTCAGAGGCCCTCTGTGGTAGGTTTCTGTCCTGTTACTTGTTTGCTCCTACTTCCAATGTCCATTCTATTTGTCTTTCTAAGTGAGGATTGATCATCTTACCCCACTTCCTCTTTCTGGTTTATCTTCTTTAAGTGTATGTACAGATTTTAGTATCTTATCTTATAGGTCTAGTACCCACTTATAAGTGAGTATATAGCATGTGTGTCTTTCTGATCCTTGGATACCTCATTCAGAATGATCTTTTCTAGATCCCACCCTTTGCCTGCAAATTTCATGATTTCCTTGTTTTTAATTGCTGAGTAGTATTCCATTGTGTAAAAGTACCACAATATCTGTATCCATTCCTCCCTTGATGGACATCTGCATTGTTTCCAGGTTCTGGCTATTACGAATAAAGTTGCTACAAACATGGCTGGGGAAATGTCCTTGTTGTGTACTTGAACATCTTTTGGATATATGCCTAGGAGTGATATAGCTGGGTCTTGAGATAGCACTATTCCTAATTGTCTGAGAAAGCGCCAGATTGATTTCCATAGTGGTTGTACATGTTTACATTCCCACCAGCAGTAAAGGAGGGTTCCCCTTTCTCCACAACCTCTCCAGCATGCATTATCTCTTGAGTTTTTTATCTTATCCATTCTGATAGGTGTAAGGTGAAATCTCAGTGTCGTTTTGATTTGCATCTTTCTGATGGCTAGGGATGTTGAGCATCTCTTTAAGTGTTTCTCTGCCATTTTATATTCCTCTACAGAGAATTCTCTGTTTAGCTCTATATCCCATTTTTTAATTGGATTGCTTGATTTATTGCTTTTTAACTTCTTTAGTTCTTTATATGTTCTGGATATCAGCCCTCTGTCAGGTATAGGGTTGGTAAAGATCCTTTCCAGTCTGTAGGCTGTCATTTTGTTCTGATACCTGTCTTTTGCTTTACAGAAGCTTTTCCGTTTCATGAGGTCCCATTTATTGATTGTTGCTCTTAAAGCCTGTGCTGTTGATTCAGGAAGTTGTCTCCTGTGCCAATGAATTCTAGGCTGTTCCCCACTTTTTCTTCTAAGTGATTTAGTGTATCTGGTTTTATGTTGAGATCTTTGATCCTCTTGGACTTTAGTTTTGTGCAGAGTGATAAATATGGATCTATTTTTATTTTTCTGCATGTAGACATTCAGTTGGACCAGCTCTATTTGTTGAAGATGCTGTCTTTTTTCCATTGAATGGTTTTGGCTTATTTGCAAAAAAATCAAGTATTCATAGGTGTGTGGGTTTATTTCTGGGTCTTATATTTGGTTCTATTGATCTACCGTTCTGTTTCTATGCCTATACTATGCAGTTTTTATTACTATTTCTCTATAGTACAGCTTGTGATCAGGGATAGAGATACCTCCAATCTGTTGTTGTACAAGATCGTTTTGGAAATTCTGGAAATTTTTTGTTTTTCCATATGAAGTTGAGAATTTGATGGGAACTGGAAGAATGGTAATTTTCAGTATGTTAATTCTACCGATCCATGAGCATGGGAGATCTTTCCATCGTCTGATATCTTCTTCAATTGAAAGAAGAATCTTTATGAAAAGGTTCTTCTTTGTTTTTGTGGAAGCCACACAAAAGTAACTACCACACCAAACTACCCAGTACCAACAACCTGTCAGTTTTTCCCTGAACATTTTGCTAACATGCAGTGAAACTGATAAGTTGACACTCTCAGGCAGTAGATTCCTCATCCACAATATAGGACTATAGAAAATGTGTGACACTCCTCCTTGCCCCAACCTAGTACCTAGATGTCTTTCAATACTGTCCAATGGAAATAGTGTATACTTAGAACTTAAAAGAAATCCATGAAAAGATCTCAAAAGTACTTGTCTTCTAAGTAACAATACTAGCAATGCTAACGAATTAACACTAGCGTACATCTTTATACACACACGTACATAAATATTTCACAATACACATGCACACATGTGTATCAGTATTAAAAAGGAACAAAAGCATTTCTAATAATTTGACAGCATAACTGTAATTATTAAATTTAATACAAACTTTAACTGGTTTGAAATAATTAAATGTCTTTGAATGTTCACTTTTTTTCATGAACATTTTAAGTATAAATATTTTATGTATGAATTCCTGATTTAAATTACTTCCACTTTCCATAAGAAATTATTTAATATTCTTAAAGTGCATATTAGCAAATGCCAGTTAGAAATAAGGAGGATAATGATCTACCTTATTAAAGGGTTTGCATATAAGTTTAGAAACCATGTATCAATTTTTATGAACTGTATAGGAAATAGACAGGACTATTAAAGAGAGTGTCAATAGAAGCTCAACATACTAAGTTAAAGTGACTTGTTTATTCATACACGTTACAAATTCTTTTGTTTGAAAATAATTCTCAAAGCAATCATTCATTTACTTAATCTATAAATTGTCCACAAATTACCACTACCAAATCCTTTAAGAGGCAATACTGTGAAGAAATCAGTGATTTATTTTGTAAAACTTTAATTTCTAGGAAATGTCTCCATTCACTGAAGACTGGTAGTAATACATATAGGTTGAATAAGATGACTGTCTTGTCCTAATCCTCATGTCATCGATAGAATACCCTTATAATAAGAATTTAAAAGGTTGTTTGTTTGTTCAAGATACTATGAGAAACACAAGAGCCTAAATATGCTCACTCTTTAATGCAGGCAGCAATTTTACATTTTTGAGTTATTTTTTATTTTTTGTTTATTATAATTTATTCACTTTGTATACCAGCTATAGCCCCTCCCTTATGTCCTCTCAATCCCACCTTCCCTCCTCCTTCTCCTCCCATGCCTCTTCTCCAGTCCACTGATAGGGGAAGACCTCCTCCCTTTTATCTGACCCTAGCCTATCAGGTCTCATCAGGACTGGCTGCATTGTCTTTCTCTGTGGCCTGGTAAGGTTGACCCCCATATGACATTATGATTCAGACTGATAAAATTTCAATTTAAAAGGAACAAGATAGGAGCCTACCACAGTGGGCCTCTCAAAGACTCTACCCAGCAGGGTATTAAAGCAGATGCTGAGACTTATAGCCAAACTTTAGGGAGAGTGCGGGGAATCTTATGAAAGAAGGGAGAGAAGGAAAGACCTGGAGGGGACTGGAGCTCCTCAAGGAGAGCAACAGAACCAAAAAATTGGGCCCAGGGGTCTTCTCTGAGACTGACACTCCAACCAAGAACCATGTATGGATATAAGCTAGAACCCCTGCTCAGATGTAGCCCATGGCAGCTCAGTCTCCAAGTGGGTTCCCTAGTAATGTGAACAAGGGCTGTCTCTGACATGAACTCAGTGGCTGGCTCTTTGATCACCTCCACCTGAGTGTGAAGCAGCCTTACCAGGGCATAGAGGAAGACAATGTGTCCAGTCCTGATGAGATCTGATAAGCTAGGGTCAGATGGAAGGAGAGGAGGACCTCCCTATCAGTGGATTGGGGGAGGGTCATGGGAGAAGAGGGAGGGCCGGATTGGGAGGGATTGAGGGAAGAGGCTACAGCTGGGATACAAAGTGAATAAATTGTAATAAATTAAAAAATTTAAATATGCAAAAAAATCCATAGCAAGGCTTTGCAGATTCCCCTGTCCCCTGTTGCTGCTTGCTGCAGCTACCTCGTACTTCTACATCTAGGCCGATGATTAATCCTTGGGAAGCATTTCCTTTGAGCTCTTTGCAGACAAAAGTTCCGAAGACAGCAGAAAACTTTCATGCTCTGAGTACTAGAGAGAAAGGATTTGGATATAAGGGTTGGTCGGTTCACAGAGTTATTCTAGGATTCATGTGCCAGGATGGTGACTTCACACACCATAACGGCACTGGCAGCAGGTCCATCTTCGGGGAGAACTTTGAGGATGAGTACTTCATCCTGAAGCGTACAGGTCCTGGCATCTTGTCCATGCCAAATACTGGATCAAACTCAAAAGGCTATCAGTTTTTTATCTGCACTGCCAAGACTGAGGGACTGGAGGGCAAGCATGTGTTCTTTGGGAAGGTGAAAGAAAGCATGAAAGTCTTGAAACACTTGCAGCGTCTTGGGTCCAGGAATGGCAAGAACAGCAAGATCACAATTTCCTACTGCGGATAACTAATACTTTTGGCTTGAGGGTATTTTACCTACCAGACCATTCCTTCTGCAGCTCAGGAGAGCGCCCCCACCTCATCTGCTCACAGTACCTTGTAATCTCTGCTCTCATTGAATTTCTTTGGATTCCCTATTTTCCTCGTTCCCCTCCAAGTCTAGCTGAATTGCAGAGTGAAGTTTATTATTATGGCTAAAAAGTAAATAAGAAAAAATTCCATAATAACTAAATTTAATCTATGATTGCTTACTCTTGAAACCTATTTGAAGCATGCTAAAATAATTTTAGCCCTGCCAAAATTAGGCAGAATCCTTTTTTCCCCTAAATCTAGATCTCCATGTGTTGGCCAAGACCCATTTTTAAGTCAGTTTCAGTCAAATATACAACTGTAAGTATATATAATTTCCCACTTAATGATATGTTTGCAAGCTAAGAAAATGATCCAAAATGCAAATGCACACATTTTACGCTCTCTTGAGACCTTCTTAAAGGTTTCTTTTCAGAATATAAAATAAATTACAGACATTAGATGGGTTTGAAGATGCACAAATATTCTGCCTTCTCTCTACTTTACTTACCTCAAATGCCCAGTCAACTCTTTTATTTTTCCTCATACCAGAGTCAAGCATATCAAACGTCCTTTGACCACAAAAAACTAAGGTAAATATGTGGGGTACAGGTGGTCCTTACTACTCTAATTGCTAAGTCTTTTTTTTTAACTCCACTTGCCTCTAGGGAAAAAAAATAGTTGTATCCTGTGAACCCTGTATCTCTCCCAATAGGAAAAGCAATTCCAAGACTCATGCTGGTGCCACCACAGTTCTTTCAAGAGATAACCTTGGTGTCAGCTTCAAACACAGTGTTTATGCCATGACTACACACTGATAATCTTACCTCATCTCTCTTGTTTTCCATGGAATAATTCAAGTCATTTTTGGTTTTGTTGTTGTTGTTGTTTTTCCCCCCACATGGCTCTTCATAAGAGGCTCCACTAGACTGGAGGCCCCCTTGTCCATAATAAAATCTTACTAGCACAGACCTCTTTTCTATTTCTTCCTTACTACTTCTTTTCTATACTTTTAACATGTGTTTTCTATTATCACTGTAAGGAACCCATCTCCAGGTCTTCACTCCCTACCTGATTATCTTAGAAGTTCAGAGGAAGGCTAAATGGCACTGAAGTATGGAAAGGCAATTGACTGAAGTAACGCAAGCCAAAGGCTGGAGAAATGAAGAGCTATGTCCCTGTTTCTAGCTTTCTGAAATGGAAGTGCTTGAAGTTCCAAACCACACATACATTCTTGCATTCCTGTCTCTTCACATGCTGTTTTCTAACTGAAAGACTCTTCTCCAGATTCCTCACTTGGATAACATCTTATCTACTAAAAGCAGATAACACATACTCCCTCTAGATGCTTTCAACCTCAAAGCCAAGCTTCTCCCATAACATACAGCACAGGATTCATTCTCTAAGCCTTAACACATACCCACTTTCCCAGATTATAAGTTATTTTAGGATGAAGCACATAACTTGCTTGCCCTTGAGACTCTAGGAAGTTCAATGCTTGGCATGGACCAGGCTCTTAAAACAATAAATGAGTTAATATTTTCTACCCCCCCAAAAGCACTTAGAAGATGCCAGGCAAAGTTTTAATGGTTTTAGCTTTATTACCTCCTTCAATCCTCATGACGGCTCATGGAACTGGGTACTATTATTGTCACCATTGTAAAAATTGGGAAACTAAGGTGAAATGAGGCCAAGTGACCTCAGTCACACAGCTGTCAACTTACAATGCCAAGACCAAGCAAGGCTAGAATGTGTGCTCCTCATTATCATCTGTCATTGCATTTCTTGAATTAAATATTAAAAACAACAACATTGGCTGATTTAAAACACAAACTACACTTCATACTTCATATTGATATCTCATCATCCGGGCTAAATTCTGTTTTTTCTTAAAATAGTTTTCAAAGAAACTACATTTTTCAAACATACAATATCATTTTCCTATCTCTGGCAATAAAATATTTTCATTAAGAAACTCAATAACAGGATTTGCATGCAACCAATGCAGATTTTCTTTCTGACATGTTGGAAAATCAGGCTAATAGTGCAGTTAACCCACTAAAAATAATTTGTAGGTTTTTATTGTTAATAGAGTTCAGAAATTAATATAATTTGATTAATACATAATTATTATTTATGAAAGAAATAAGATAAATTTCAAACTCTCAGCATATTGCTTGACTGTGTAAATTGGACCATAATGTTAAGCTCCTAATGTACATCCAGTTAATGGCAGTAAAATTGGTAACTCTCGTGGAACAAGCCTCCAGTGGGGCTGCAAGGTGCGTTTCACACTGTGTGCATCTCTTCTCCTGTCCGACAGTGGCTATAATAGGCATTTGTTAAACTTTACGCACTATTTAATCTGTAAATGTTCTGTGTCTTTAGCCTTTAGCAATGGAAATATGCTGGCACATTTTTCTTATATAATCCCTCTTCCCTCTCAGTTTTGATGTAAATTTAACTATTATGAAAGTATAAATTCTTAACATTACTGCTGGGTTACAATTACCTCACCTCTTCCTAAAGAAATCAAACTTCGTAATAATCACCTCATCAAAAAGGTTTCCAGGACTCATCTGAGATATAGTTAACCAAAAGAAGACTTAACACATTATCTAGATATACTTGGAGACTAACTTTAAGTGCAGAAATGTCAGGTCAAAAAGCTACCTGCAAGATAAACCACTTCCAGATGGTGAAAAGAGTTTACTTTCTTAGTCAAACTACTTAACCTGATTTTTTTTTATTTTTTTACTGAATTAAATTTAGTTTGTTTACATGGTTTTCTTTCTGTATTATCCTGTTCTAAGTAAAATTCAACATGTAAACAGAGATTTTTAAAAAGTCCTAACTTCTCTTGATATTTTTCTTCTTGTACAGATCCTAGTCAATAGATTTAGCAAAACTTGAAAATCTAAAGAAAAAGGCCTACTCAAGAGTGGTTATGGTAGAAAAAAGACTATACTGTTTTGCCTATTGAGTGTAGTGAATTTATGAATCCCATCAAATGTCTTCCTTGTAAGGTTGTTTTCTTGTAAAGTCTCCATAAACTGCAGCTTCTATCTGTTGTAGACGGTTGAGACTGTTCTTCATGAATCAATGGTCAGTATAGCATCAGGGAGCTCAGCAATTGATTCTCCCTCCTCAAGAAGATGGGTTTATCACAAATGAGCACATGAGTAGTTCAATGCTTAAACTGGAACAATTTTATTTATTTATCAAACTACATCTACAATCATTTTTAACTTATTTAGTGTTTGTATGCATGTGCATGTGTGTCAGAGGCTGTGCCTATAGGTGTGAGTATGTAATGCCATGACATTTATGTTAGGTTAGAGGACAACTTGTGGGACTTCTCTCTTTACACCATGTAGATTCAGAGATCAAACTCAGATGGTCGTGCATGGCCGTATCTTTACCCACTAAGCCATCTCTCTGAAAACATTTTAATGAGAACTTTACAAGAATGAATGTTTTCATCTATGTCTTTATGCTAAGCATCTGCTGGGGAATAAGATAAAACATAAATTTGCTTTAATGCTTTTCAAATTCTTCTATGTAGATTTAAAGAAATTTAGATTTTTTTCTTCTTTAGCTAAAGTATTAAAAAATTAGATAACAGCATTTAAGAACCATTAAAGTTGTTCAAAATAATTGCTGATGGGATTAAAAAGATAGATATTAAAATTTTAGGATATTTAAAAAGTAGTTTAAAATTGATTTATTGTAAATTTTTAAAATTCAGTGTTATTACAAAGCTTTTATGTATCCTGAATTTCTTTGTGCACAAAAACATTTACATAAAATAAATATATCTTATTATATCATTCATTAATATATTCCAATGTCTTAAACATATGTATGTGTCATGATGAATAATGGTACATACTTACTGAAAACCATTATTGAAATCACTGCAGTTTTTCCTCAAAGTATTTCTCACTCAATGGATGATGCAACTAACAAATTTAAATGGCATAAAATTATATTTACTTTCAAGATAAATTGTGTTCCAAACACAAGAGATACATTGCTTTGGAGGACCTAATGTTGATGTGAAAATTATTCATATTCTTCAATTCAAGGTATTTATCATGTGAATGGGAGAATAACTTTAATGCATCACTATATTACAAAAAAATTCAGGTTTTGCAAGAGCTAAAAAGACAAAGGAAATAAATGGATTTGGAAACCCCCCCAAAAAATTCTATTGATTACATAATGTCATTTTCATTAGTAATTCAAATTTTAAGTGGAAGTATCCCTCAGAGACACCAGCGCAGAAATCTATCTGAAGAGTAAAATACATGTGGGCAAAGATCACTCTTAACACTGACAGGATACATTGTCATTTGGTGAAACTTTGAACTGTGGAGATGATTTTATTAATCATCAAATGTGTATCCGTGTTTTTCTTGTTATGGTATATGTGTTGTAGAAAATGATAACCTTCTAAAAAAATTCATGTTCCATTCTCTAAATTTTTTTTGTTCATTTACTCTACATAGTATAATAGAATTAAAACAGTAGATGGGATAGAAATAGCTAGTCAGTTGACTTTAGAAAAAGGGTATCAACTTGTGTTAGCCAAGTGATACCCATAAAAACAAACACTGCGAATATAAAGCAGAGTCTAAAAAGAAAGAAAGAAAAACTCAGACACTGATGGTCTCACAGTGAGATGTTAACCAAGAGATTCAGACAGCTAGTACCAAGGAGATGTGAATATATATATATTCAATATATCTTTGTATCTATTAAGTATATACTGAATAAGGAATCTCAAAAAAACAAAAACAAAAACAAAAAAAACAAAAACAAAAAACGCTGTTGATAGTTTGATTTTTAGATTCAGGTTGATGAGGCACATCTTAGAATTCCAGCATCCAGAAATGGTCAGATAATTAATCTGCAGTTTTACACTGAGGTTATTGTTTTTGAATGAGAGTGTTTTGCCAGCTTGCATGTATGTGAATCACATGTGAATCACATGCACATATATATGTGGATTACAGGCATACAGGAGTCCCATGGAAGTTAGAAGAGTGCCAAATATCCTGATGATGGAGTTACAGGTGGATGTGATCTCACATGTGGCTGGCGCAAGTTGAGCTTTGTTCCTCTACAACAACAGTAAGTCTTCATTACTCCTTAGCCATGGCTACTGCAAAAGTCATGGCCATTCTTTAAAGCAGCCATAGGCAAGTAGCACAGTATCCCAAGGTGCATCATCCAAATTAATACAAAATGAGTCAAAGGGAAATAAGGAATTAGGCCAGTCTCTTCTTTTATAATTGCTAAATACACAACTTTCATTGTGGAACCAGGACTATTATAGTGAATCACATGCCTGCCTTCTCCTCAGGGAACATTGCACACTGTTGGGATGAGCAGACATCTGACTCAGTCAGGTTGGTGGTGCAGAGCACTCTGACAAAAAGTCTCAGGGAGGGCCATTTCAGAACCATTTAGTCCTCAAATTACTCATCACAGCAATGGTTCTCTGAGGGGGAAGGACTGAATCACTTTGGAGAATTCGGATGAATACATGAATGAGTATGTATGAGAATGCATATGAGCAGTGAGAATACATGTCTGAGTAATACGTGAATGGATTCAGTCGTCTTTGGAGAAAAAGATTTCCTCAATAGAAAAAGAAATCTAGAAAATAAATTATGACTTTGAAAGGCAGTAGAAACCCTAAGTAGCTACAGTTTTATTTATATAAAGGCCCCATCCTTGAGTGTAGAAAGGGTTATGTGTAGATGGGATAGATATAGCAAGGTATACACCATATAAATAAGTATATGGCCTAATGGACAAAATACCAACCATGCAAAATCGAGGACCACAGTTCAGATATCTAGAGTATAAGTAAAGACACCTTGGGGATAATGTACCCTTAATTCCAACCTGCCAACTTGTGGTGAAATTAGAGATTGATATATGAACAATACATGAGGCCAGCACCACTTTTCTACATTAGTGTACTAAGTACATGTACTTATACTCAGATATGTATAAGCCTCACTCCTCACCAAAAAAAATTGGTTTTTAAATATTTGTTTGTTTGTTTTTTTATTCATTTATTTATTTATTTTATAAACAGACAAGGATCATTTTAAGAAGCCACAACTGGTCAAAATGCATTGACTTCATTTTTAATGTTGTTATCTCTCTGTCAACTCAGAAATAATCAGAGAATAAGATCACAAGAGCTAAGTGTCTGCTTTCATCCATTTATGCTGCTATAGCAAATAGCCACAATGTGGTAACCCATAGGCAATCAGAATTTGCTCCTCACAGGCCCTGAGACTGCTTGGGTACCAGGAAATCTAGTGTGTGGTGAAGGTCCATTCTCTCCACACTGCAGTTCAGGAGATCTCACAGAGGAGAAAGCAGTAGCATTTTCCCCACCACTGACAGTCCTTTAACAAGGTGGTGATGCATTCGTGGGGATGGAGTCTTCATTTCTTTATCACTTTTTATGAGGCTTTACATTCCAATATTTCTAGAGTAAGCATTAAGTTTAGACGCCTATATTTTAAGAATTATTCAGATCACAGTATCTTTAAAAGTATTTTATCTTTATCTTGAAAATGGTTGATGAATTATCCTTACTCAAATCTAAACCTAAGTCCAGTGAGCGGAAAACTAATGTCACTTGAATTACTATTTCTCTCAATTTGTTAAACTGAGCCAAAATGAAAATGTCAAACTTTATTATTCAGATAATTTTTATATAGTTTATATGGAAGACTTAGATACAAAGTTACAGAAAATGCTTAAAAGAAAAAATACTATTTATTTGTTATATACTAATTTTACTTTTATTTCCTCCCTAATGGTAAAAATTCAGGGACTTTTATTTTGAGAGTGACACCCACACACATGCACACACATATGACAGATAATTAAAATGCTTGCCTAACACACATAAGCAACTGCATTCAGTCCCCAAAAGCTACATAAGAAATCAGGGAGTCATGGTATCCACCTGTGACCGCAGAATTAGTTCGCTGTAGGAAGTGAATGAAAGAGACTGGTGGCCATCCAGTCTTGCTGAAACAGTGAGCACTAGAATATATGACAGTCTTTGGCTCAAAAAAAAAAAAAAGAACAAAAAACAAACAAAAAAAAACATAGTGCTAAGGATATGACAAAATGGATAAAATTCCAGCAATTCAGATATCTACAGTAAAAATAAAAGCAGTTGGGACAGTACATATCTGTAATTCTAATGTGTCTATGGTGAGATTGGAGATTAATATGTTAACAATGAATGAGGCCAACACCACTATCCTATAATAATATAAATCCCAACAACATTCTAAATACCTATCCTTATAGCCAGATAGATATGGCTCTAACTGCTCATCAATCCCCCCCCCAACACAAAACCCCCAAGACAGCCACAATTGGTCAAAATGGAAATAACTGGCCACAGGGTGCCCAACACCAACTGAAGCATCTATACAAGTCTCAGAGAACAACACAGTAGAGATGACAGAAAGACCACAAAAGCCAGAAGACCAGAATGTCTGCTGTGAGATTGTGTCTCCTTCATAGAGTAGGGAAGCCACACCCACAAAACATCAACAGTGCAGCCACCTAGACAGGACATGAATAATGACAATAGTAGATGAGCGTAGTGATAGGGGAAATCTCACAATTCCCCATCCATAATCATCCATGATGATTAATGACTGTTAATGGAGGCATATTCAGTTCCTCAGAGATGTGCTCCCTAACTGATTATCCAATATCAAGTGATCAGCCCTAAAAGCATATAGAAAAAAAAACAATACTTCAGGATTCATCACTTCATATTTATGTATTTATTTACACACCAATGTGTGGGTGGTATGAGTGTTTGTATATACAAAAATAGTTAAAGAAAAGAGGCCATGAATTTGAGAAACAAGGAGGAGTTTGAGAGAAGTGTGGAAGGCCTGAAAGATATAAATGAAATATATATAATAAAAATTTAATAATAATAATAATAATAATACAGAAACATTAACTGAAACAGGCTGGAAAGCAAAGACTGATATCAAAGGTTGTCCTCTGACCGCCACATGCAAGCCATAACAAGCACGTGCCCACATTCACACACAAACACATATATGTGCACACAAAGTAACATTCACACAGTAAGATACGCACATGCACAGACACACATGCAGACACACACACACAACATGCGTAGACCCCCTCAAACAGAGAAAACATTTTCTTGTTATTATTACACAAGAAATATAGGTCTTAAACTGCCATATTCAAGTAACAATGTAAAGCTGTGATGAAAGAGAGTTCTCATTGTCTATTTTTCCAAGGTCATTTCTCTCTAATAGCTCCTTAAGAGTAATCACATCTCATTCCAGAAGGAGACTCCAAATCATAGGTAATTATGATAAACATCAGCACATCCAATCAAGAACACAAAGGAAATATAAAAACATCACCAAACAGCAGCCATCTTTACATTTAAAATCAGAGCACTTTAAATATGCACATGTGGAGATGGGAGCAGGCTTCATAATAAACACTGCAGTACTTTTTGCAAAATGTTCGTAAAATTAAAAATAATAAATTATTGAAAATTTCCAACAGCAATGTCCACAATCACAGTACAATCTTAGATATTACTGAAGGCCTGATTTACCATTCATCCATAATAATATAAACTGTAGGCTTATGAGGAAATGTTAACATTAATAAATACATATTTCAGTGCTATAATTGGCTATGATTGGATTTCATGGTTCTTCTATAGTTTCTATAGTTCTACAACTTTTCATGATACAAAGCTGTGAGTGTTGTATTTCTAGATATGCACACTCATCAATGTATGACTGACAGCTTATTCTTGCTTAGAGTAGAACAAACCAAATAATTCCACATGATCCCTGATCATGAAAAGCAATTTTTTATATTCCTTCTTTGAAAAATAAAGGAAAACCCAGCATTTCGTAAAATGAGCCCACTCGCAGATTTTCAATGTGAGTTTCTCCAGTACACTTCCTTTTGTACCCTCTCTTGACTCAAGGTTTCGTTGGGTGCTTTGGATAGTCTGGACTTGGCAGCACTTTCAGCAACAAGCCACTATCATATCCAGTTAGGACGGAGATAAACATGGAAAAGGAACAACAACTTATTATCTTCTGATTAAATCTTAGTAATCTCAGGTCCGTGCATGGGCCTGTGACTATCATAAGTGTCTCTGCAATTGCAGTTCCTCCTTCAGCTTCCTCCTTTAGTCGGATGCAGAATTCATTCTCCATCAGTTTTGTACACATGATCCCTGATGCCTGTTTTTACACTATAGGTAAGAAAGGAACACAAAAATAATTAATTAATTTTAAAAAGAAAGGGAGACAAAGAAGTTTCCTTAGCTACAGTTCAAATAATTTCAGAAGTTTGCTTTCCCATAAAAATTAGGCATTTATTATGTTAAAGGCTCCATCACTATAAGCTTTGTTCTTTTCCTTTCCCAGCTACACCCAAAAAGGAGATCTTTCTCCTACCTACACTTTAAAAATCAGGAGCTGACCTTGGAAGGTGAGGTACAAAGGTAAAGAGCCCTAACAGTGAGGTCTCTAGGAGTTTCTCATTCACATACTAGTGTCCACTCAGGGTTTAGACATTCATTGAAATTATAATATATTATGACTTTGTATGCTTAACACTCCAGGAACTTTTTTTTCTGGGTAAGCCCCCTGGAGTGCGTCTCTTTCTAAATGTATTCATATCTGTGGATTTGGGGATGATTATTTTTTTCTGTGACTTCACTTCTTTAATAGATCTGAGACATCATGCTTTAGTGTCATACTAGTTAAGCTGAAAAGGATGTCTTTCAAACTTTATAAAATTTTGATTTAATTATGTTTCAAATGAAATAGAATTATATCACTTTTCCTTCCTTTCCTCCCTCAAACAGCTCACATACACCCCTCACTGATAGCCTCTTTTTATCTGACTGTCGTTTTTATATGTATGTGTGCATGTATGTCTACACAAATACACATAAATATAACTTACTGAGTCTGTTTTTGTGATTTGTGTGTATAGTTTCAAAACTTATCACTGTCCACTGTATAATGACGCTTATCCTTGGGAGAGACCAATTTGTTTTTTTCAGCAGTTATAGGCCCATGTCTAGGGGTGAGACCCCTCAAAATTACCCTCTTCAATGTTAACATTTTCATTGACATTACTACTGTTCTAGTCTTGTTTATGCAAGACTTCCTGGGATTTTTGCCTCTTACAATCTTTCTGTCACATCTTCTGCAATAGTCCTTGATCCACAAATACAGAAGCTTTGATATAGATGTATTTGCTGGAGCTGGGCTCCCACAATCTTTTGATCTCTGCATTTTATCTAGTTTTGGTTTTCTGTAATGCTTTCCATTTTCTGTAAGAGAAGATTCTTTGATGAGGGGTGGTGACTGAACTTATTGTGAATACAAGGACAAGATATATAATGTAGTTATTCTGGTTTAGCAAAATGGTAGATTTTATTTTTAAGGTTCGTAACCTTGCAAGGCCCTGAAGTTGGGAAGCTTTCCAGTACCAGACATGATGTCCTTCCTGTTGGGAAACTGGGCTGCAAGTCTGATTACTCAGCTATTGGTTGTCACTGATTTGTGAGTGCTACTATTTTACCTTTATTCATAATTTGTCATGCCAGTAATTGTCATCATTAATAGGTTTTGAAGCTGCGTAGGATTGTTTGATGGTACCCTTCCGTTGATAGGTCCCATTGTATTTTATGGAACCAAAGAAGCTAAACAGCAAGAGATAGAATTTCATGTTAGTCATAGCTTGAAACAACTGACTTTATTATCCTAAAAGGTAACCAAGGGCTATATCAATAATATATATTGTTTGGGGAGTCACTTGGACTACCCTGACAAACAATTAAAAAAGAAGTTTCTCATGTCCACTAGTGAGGCTTTTGTTACTCTTCTGTAACTATGTACATTATATATATATATATATATATATATATATATATATATATATATGTACATATATAGTATGTATGTATATATTTTTATATGTCATATGCATATATATGTTTGTGTTGATTATACTTTTAGGTAAGTATAAGATATCCCAATTCCTTAAGGCTTTATTAAGCAACCTTGGTGTTATATTTGTACCTCATCTCTCCCTTGCTTTTATACTGACCTCCCTCCCTCCTTCTTTTTGGAGTACCCCTCCACGTTATTTCATTCCCTGTTTCATACCCACCTGTATTCTGCCATTAACCTCTCAACTCACCTCCTCAACTGTCATCTTTTTAAACTTTCTGGTGTCTCTGGTTAATCCATGTTATATCCTAGCATCAGAGGATCTGGAACCAGAAAGCAGAGTTGAGAGAAAACATGAGACACTTTGTCTTTCTGGCTCTCACTTACCTACTCGAATAACATATTTTGTAGATCCATCAATTAACCTGCAAATTTTATGATTTCGTTTTTTTGTTTTGTTTTGTTTTGTTTTTTTTACAGCTGAGTAGTATTTTATTGTGTATATGTACCACATTTTCCACTATCCATTTATCTTTTGAAGGACATTTAGGTTGTTTTCATTTCCAGGATACTGTGAATAGGGCAGGAATGAACATTATTGAGCAAGTATTTGACGAATACTATTGTGGGTCTTGAGGTTTAATTAAGACTGGAAAGGAGCTCCACAAAAAGACCAACAGAGTCAACAAAACTGGGCCCAAGGGGCACTGCAGAGACTGATACATCAACCAAGGACCATGCATGGAGAGGACCTTGCTCAGATGTAGCCTTAGGCAGCTCAGTCTACACATAAGTTCCCTAGTAAGGGGAACAAAAGCAGTCTCTGACATGGACTCTGTTGCCCACTCTTTGATCACTTCCCACTGGCAGGCCAGCCTTGCCAAGGCACAAAGGAAGAGGATGCATGCACCGCTGATGAGACTTGATAAACTGGAGTCAGTTGGTAGGGGAGGAAGAAGCCCTCTTTCTGAGAACTAGAGGAGGAGAAGGGGAAAAGGGAGGGTGGGACTTGGCAGAGAGGAGGAGTGGGCTATGGTCAAGGTGTAAAGTGAATAAATAATAAATAAATAAATTTAAGTTTAAAAAGAATGAAAGAAGCAAAGAAAAAAAGAAGACAGACATATCTATACAGTTTAAAGGTGTTGTCTCTTTGCCAGGGCGGTTTCACAGCCAGCTACTAACTTAACCTAACTTCTCAGGTACTCTGTCTCCCCACGCAGGTCTTACTGCACACCTTTCTGCTCCATTCCTTCCACACCTCTCTGCTCCATTCTTCTGTTTTCCTTCTGCCTTCATCCATGCACATCCTGTACCTGTGTTTTTCCCAGCACCCCTATACTTCCTGCCCCAGCGACTGCTTGCAAGCTCTTTATTATTCAAAAAGCCACCTATCTCAGGGCAGTTTGCCTTACTTTTGAAAGGAGGTGAGGAAGTTACTTTTACAGATCCTGCCAGCTGGTTATTGCCAGCTTTAAATAACAATTAGGATCAACCTTTTCATAACCAGAAAGTGCAATATTTGTGGGTCACTCCAACAGAATACAATGTTGAGTGTTTTAGGTATATTACAGTGCACATACAGCTAGTTTATACGATAGTTTTAAATTTAACTCTTTGAGAATTTCCCAGTGCACCAATTTGTATTAGCTCCAACAATGAATGAGAGTTTTGTCTTTCACACAACCTTGCCAAAATTTCTTGTCAGTTCTTTTTTTTTTTTTTTACCTTAGTCATGTTAATTGAAGTAATGTAAAATCTAAAGTTGTTTTAATTTGACTTTACCTAATTATTATGTATGGTAAATATATTTCAGGCATTTTTAGTATATTCTTATTTTTTAAAACAGTTTAAATTTCAATATATTTTGATTATATTCTTTCCTTCCCCGTCTCTTCAAGATCCTCTCCCCTACACACCCAATTTTAAGTTCTTTCTCAAAAAACAAACAAACAAAAACCAATACTTCCAAACTATAAAACAAAATACCGACTTAAAATAAACTAACAAATAACATCAAAACCAAATAGATGCACACACACACACACCAACCACAAAACCCCAAAACAAACAAACAAACAAAAAAACAGTGGATTCCCTTATTTGTTGATCAACTATGCCTTAACCTGAAGCTGTCCCTGGAGTGGGTGATATACCTAGGATCATTCCATTGGAGAAAACTGATTTTCTCTTGTTCAGCAGGCATAAATGACAGTTTCATTTATTGATCTTTACTGTGGTGGCTAGGTTAACATTCATTCATTTTTTTAATATAACAAAATAAAATATATTGAGATAAAATGAAAACCATCGCATCGAAGTAGTGCAAGATGCACGAACAGAAGGGCCAGAGCCTGGGAAAGCACAAGAGTCAGAGAAACACCTGGTCACACGCTTGGGAATCCCATGAAAATGCTCAACTGGAAGGCTTATTAAAAGTACAGAGGACCTAGTGCACACATGGGCCTACGGGCTCCGTGTTGTTTCGGTTTCTGTGAGTTCATATGAGCTTTGCTTGTGTTGACTTAGAGAGTCTTGTTTATTTAGTCTCTTCCATGTAGATTTCTTTTTCACTCACTTTATTGTTTCCTAAATTATACAGAAAATTTTCAGTTTTATGGTCTCAGGTCTAAATTGTTGGCCTTAATTCCTTGGCATATATATTCTTGTTCAAAAGTTCCATTGCTAGAGGCAAATCAAACCTTTATAAGCAGTAAAAAAAATTAAAATAACATCATGTATTCAAATTTACCAGTAAAATTGACCAAAAAAAAAAAACCTAAAAAAATAAAAAAGTTGTAAGCATATAAACTAATGAAGATTAAGCAAATCCTTACTAAAGGATAAATGATTTAAACAAAACATAATAAAAAAACAACACAACAAAACTATAGGAAAGATTAATAGCAGTCGTACAAAGGAAATTTATAGCATTGAGTGCCTACATTAAAATTATAAGAGACACAAACAAAAGACTTAATGATGCAGTTTAAGAATTTAGAAAATGCCCAGGCATGGTGGAATGCACCTTTAATCCCATCACTCAGCAAGGCAGAGGCAGGCACATTGCTGTGAGTTTGAGGCCAGCCTCATCTACAAAGTGAGTCCAAGACAACCGAGACTACACAGAAATACCCTGTATCAACAAAACAAAGCAAAACAAATAATAATAATAGTAATAAATAATAATAAATAATTTGGAAAATAAACCCAAACCCAGTAGATGGCACAAAATGGTAAAATTTAAAGCAGAAATTAATAAAATAGAAACAAAGAAACAATACAAAAAACATCAATGAACCTGAGAGCTGATTCTTTTTTAATGTAAACTAGGTAAACAGACAAACTAAATAAAAGAGCACAGAATAACAAGATGCAGTAAGAATAGGCATGTAACTGTAAAAGTCTGAGAACTGCTGGAAGAAGATCCTACACTCAAATAGTATGTTAAAGTAAAAATCATTCATTCTTTAAAGAATGAATGATTAACCCAGCATTCAGGGGTCGAACATTCATACAAAATGGCAACCCTGAAGTGAGCTCCCAAGCTCTTTTAAAGGGTTTAGGGAATTTCTACTGTGGATACCTGATTTTGATTAGGATTGGCTGGTGCCCATAGAGACCCAGGGACTGACTCTCCCGTTAGAGAGAGAGAGAGGATTACATCGTAGCAGTTTTGTTCCTCTAAATACCCTCATATCAAGGCTGGACAAGTCCACCCAGTAGAATGAAATAGATCCAATGAACAGACAAGAGTCAGAGACACGCCAACTCCCACTGTCCAACAAAAACCTCAAGCTAAAGAACTAGAACAGGTATGCAGAGGGCCTGTGCGGTCCCATGCAGGCTCTGTAGCTGCTGCTTCCAACTGGCTGCTTCATGTGAGCCCCTACGATCCCTGAGTAGTTTATTCTGGGGGAAATGTTCTTCTGGTGTCCTTGACCCTTCCAGATCCTACGGTCTTACTTTTCTCTCTTCTGCAGAGTTTTCAAAGCTCTGCCTAATGTTTGACTGAGTGTCACCATATCTGCTTCTATCAGCTACTGGAGAAAGCCTCTCTGATGATGTGACTAGTCACCAACCCTATGAATATTGCAGAATATCATCAATTTTTATTTGTCTGCTGTTTTTGGTTCTAACCTACGTCTCTGAGTCATCCAGCTTTGAAGATAACATCAAAAGACAGAAAGATCTCCCTCCCGTGCTCATAAATGAGTAGAATTAACATAGTAAAAATGGCCATCCAACCAAAAACAGTCTATAGATTCAATGCAATCCCTGTCAAAATTCCAACACAATTCCTTACAGACCTTGAGAGTACATTACTCAATTTCATATAGAAAAACAAACAAACAAACAGGATAACAAAAACAATCCTGAACAATAAAATAACATCTGTAGCTATCACCATCCCTGACTTCAAGCTGTACTACCATAAAAACCAAATGGTATCGGCATCAAAACAGACACATTGATCAATGGAATCAAATCAAAGGCTCGGACATAAATACACACATCTATAACCACCTGACTTGATAACAAAGCCAGAAGTACACAATGAGAAAAGAAAACATCTTCAACAAATGATGCTAGTCTAACTGCATGTCTGTATGGGGATGAATGCAAATAGATCTATAGCTAACTTGCACAAAAATCAAGTTCAAGTTGATCAAAGACCTTTAACATAAAACCAGACACATTGAATTTGTTAGAAGTGAAAGTAGGAAATAGCCTTGAGTGCTTGGCACTGCAGATAATTTCCTAATCAGAACACCTATCCTGCAGACACTAAGATAGACAATTAATAATTGTGATCTCATGAAACTGAAAATCTTTTGTAAGATAAAGTATACCATCAATAGGACAAAATAGCAGTCTACTGAATGGGAAAAGATTTTCACCAAATCCTATCTAATAGAAAGCATCTAAAACATTTAAAGTACTCAAGAAACCAGACATCAACAAACCAAATAATGCTATTTTTAGAATGGGGTACAGATGTAAACAGATAATTTTCATTAAAGGTATCTGAAACTGCCAGAATCACTTAAAGAAATTCTCAACATCTTTAGCTATTAGGGAAAGGCAAAACAAAACTACTTTGAGATTCTATCTTACAAGAGTATGAATGGCTAAGATCTTATGGAGAAAGGGGGACACTCCATTGCTGGTGGGAGTGCTGAGTTGTACAACCACTATGGAAATCAATACAGTAGTTCCTCAGAAAATTGGGAATTTACCTACCTCAACAACCAGCTATACGCTATAAGACCACACTTGAACATAAACATAAAAGATGCCCCTCCTACCACAAGAATCCTCACTCAACAATGTTCATAGTAGCTTTATTCGTAATAGACAGAAATTCAACACAAGCTAGATGTCCCTAAAACAAAGAATGAACAGAGAAAATGTGATACATTTACTACTTTTGGTGTGGTAGTGGAGTATTAGTCAGCAGTTAGGAAAAAAAAAAGACACCATGAAATTTGCAAGTTAATAAATGAAACTAGAAAAATTATCCTGAGTGAAGCAATTGACACCCAAAGACAAATATGATATGTACTCACTTACAAGTGAATATTAGCTGTTAAGTAAAGGATAACTATTTTATAATCCACAAATATAGAAAAGTTAGATAAATAGGAGAGATTTTAGGGTGATGTGTATATATCCCTGGGAAAACAAAATAGACTAACTTTAATAGATTTGGTAGGTAGACTAGATGAACGTGGAATTGGGGACTCGTGGGATCTGGTAGGGAAAAGAGAAAGAGTGGGAGAGAGTATGTGAAGAATGACTGGAATAGGTGGGCATTTTGGGGGGTAATATGAAAACCTAGTACAGTGGAGAGTTTCTGGGGCTTATGATGTCTGCCTTAGTGAGAATTCCTAATAAAGGAAGCTATGGAGCTCTTCTGTAACCAGGCTAGGCTGCCAACAGTGGGACTGGGAGACCAACTCAGCCACAAAAATCTGTAACCCATAACCTGCCCTGCCTTCAAGATGTGCTGGGGAAATGATGGCTCAGAGTTTACGGGAGTGTTCAACCAATGAATGGTCTAATCTGAGGCCCATACCACAAGAGGAAGTCCATGACCAACACTGACTTGCTGAACAGGATCAGGAAGATATTAAAATAGACAAAAATATAAAAAATGTATGTAATGTGAGAATACTTTTAATACCTGTACCCTACTAAGTTGGAAAATCTCAAAGAAGTGGATGAATTTCTTAATTCATAACAACTTCCAAAGTTAAAAAAAAAATAAAGAAGTTGACAACAACATAAACAGACACAGAGCATGAGAGGAGAATGAACAGAAATAAAGTCTCCTGACTAAAAATGCCAAAGTCCATATGGATCTACAAGCAGAACCTTCAAAGAAAAACTACAAACTAACTGCACCCAGTTTCTAAAGAAATAGAAATAGCGATTACTCCCAACCCCATTATATGAAGCCACTATTACTCCAAAAACCAAATCACATAGACATTTTAAAAATAAAAATAAACAACTATAGATCAATACACCTGATGAGCAAAAATACCCAATAAAATAGTAACAAGGCAAACACAAGCATATATCAAGAAGATCATCACAATAAAATTGTTTTTGTGCCAAAACCACAAAGATTGTTCAACATATGTATGTTAATAAATAAAATAGATCATGAAAATGAGCTGAAAGACAAAACTTTTGAGATCATCTCAATAGACTGAAAAAACACCTTTGTCAAAATCCAAAGTTCTTTCATGATAAGCTTTCTAGATAAAATAAGACTAGAAGGAATATACCTCCACACAATAAAGGCTATATGTCAAAAACACACAGCCAGCTTTATGCTAAATGGAGAAAAACTTAAATCAGTTCCTTTAAATTTGGGAAAGATACAGGGATGTCCAGTATCTTCAGTCCTTTTCACTCTAAGATTGGAACACTAGATGGATCAATAAGTGAAAGAGATTAAAGGGATACACTTGGAAAAGCAGAAGTTAAGTCATCCCTATTTTCAGGTGATATGATATTACACATAAGAGACACCAAAAATTTTACCAAAATTTTCAAGAAACAGTAAATAATTTCAACAAACAGTCAGGGTACAAAATCAACTTAGGAAAATCAGTAGCCTTTTGAAATGCCAACAACAAACAAACAACAAAGAAGATCACAGACACATTTGCACAGTAGTGTCAAGGACAGTAAACCTAACCAAGGTAGCAAAATACTTCTGCAATGAAAACTTAAAATATCTGTGGAAAGATAATAAATATACTGAGCTATAGAAAGACATGTTGTGTTCATAGATGGTAGAATTATTATTGTCAAAACAACCACTCTACCATGCACAAATTCTATGCAATACTAAAAAAAAAAAAAATGCCCATAACATTCTCCACAGAGATAGTATAAAGTATCCTAAAATTCACATTGAATCATAGAAGACTTGAGAGACCTACAGAAATCCTAAGCAAAAAGAAGAATATTGGAAGAATTGCTATTCCATATTTCAAAAGAAAGCTGTATAGCTGGATCTTGAGGTAGCACTAATCCTAATTTTCTGAGAAAGCTCCAGATTGTTTTCCAAAGTGGTTGTACAAGGTTACATTTCCACCAGCAATGGAGGAGGGTTCCCCTTTCTTCACTAACTCTCATCATGTATTGTCACTTGAGATTTGATCTTAGCCATTCTGATGGGTGTGAAGTGCAATCTCAGGTTCGTTTTGATTTGCATTTCTCAGATGACTAAGGACTTGGAGCATTTCTTTTAGTGTTTCTCTGTCATGCAATATTCCTCTATTGAGAATTCTCTGTTCAGCTCTGTACCCCATTTTAAAATTGGATTACTTGTTTTGTTTGTGTTTAACTTCTTGAGTTCTTTATATATTCTTGATATTAGTTCTCTGTCAGATGTAGGGTTGGTGAAGAACTTTTCTCAATCTGTAGGCTGTCATTTTGTGCAGGAAACCTTATTGGAGAAGAGGGAGATAAAAAGACCAGGAGGGGAAACGAACTGCAAAAGGAGACCAACAGAGACAAAAAACCTGGGAGCAGGGGGTCCTGCAGAAGACCTATACTTCAAACAAGAATCACGCATGGAGAGGGCCTAGATCCCCTGCTCAGTTTCCAAGTGGGTTCCCTAGTAAGGGCAGCAGTGGCTGTCTGGCATGAACTCAGTGGCCTGCTCTTTGATCACCTCCCCCTGGGAGGTGCAGCCTTGTCAGGTTACAGAGGAAGATGATACAGCCAGCCCTGATGAGACTTCATAGGCTAGGGTCAAACAGAAGGGGAGGAGGTCCTCCTTTATCAGTGGACTAGGGAAGGGGCATACGGGGAGAAGAAAGAGGTTGGGTAGGACCGGAAGGAGGTGGAGGGGGCTATAGCTGGGATACAAAGCGAATAAGTTGAAATAAATAAATAAACAAATAAATAAGTTGCAGTGATGAAAACTATATGGTACCAGCATAAAATCAGACATATCAACCGAGGAAATAAAATTAAAGACCCAAACATAAGTACTCATAACTAGAGATATCTGTTATTTGACAAAGATGCTAAAAACCTTGACTGCAGAAAAGACATCTTTTTTTTTTTCATAGTCCTTTTATTTAGCAGTAGATACAGTCTCCAATCAGTTAACAAATATTTTCCATTTAAGAGCTTTAAAAGTTCAGCTTTTTTTTCCCACTTGTTCTTTGCTTGCTGTTTCACTATTTGTTATTTTTGTCTGTAGTCATCTTCAAGGTCTAGGGAGGCACATTGTTATTCTCACTAAATCTTCCTTTTTCACTCTCAGACCAAAGCACCAGAGACAACCATGCTATGAATGAAATCTGAATGATACTTTCCACAGCATTACCCTTTTTTAAATACTTTTTATTTTTTAATATTAGTTATAGTTTGTTAACTTTGTATCCCTGCTGTATCCTGCTCCATCTCTCCCTTCCAATCCCATCCTCCCACCCTCATCTCCTCCCTGCCCCTTTCCAAGTCCACTGATAGGGGAGAACCTCCTCCCCTTCCATCTGATACTGATTTATCAGGTGTCTCCAGGACCGGCTGCAAAATCCTCCTCTGTGGCATATCAGGGCTGCTCTTCCCTGGGGGTGGGGGGCAGAGGTCAAAGAGCCCACCATCAAGTTCATGTCAAAAACAGTCCCGGTTCCCCTTATTAGAGTACCCACTTGGATACTGAGCTACCAAAGACTACATCTGAGCAGAGGCTCTAGGTTGCATCGATACACGGTCCTTGTTTGGAGAAACAGTCTCATAAAAGACCCCTGTGCCCAGATATATTGGGTCCTTGTGGAACTCCTGTCCTCTCCAGGTCACGTTAACTCCCCCCTTTTTTTAATTCCCTGCACTATGTTGAAGGTTTGGTTATGAATCTTAATACCTGCTTTGATACATTGCTAGGTAGAGTCTTTCAGAGGCCCTCTGTGGTAGGTTCCTGTCCTGTTACTTCTTTGCTCCTACTTCCAATGTCCATCCCATTTGTCTTTCTAAGTAAGGACTGATCATGGTACTCTGGGTCCTCTTTCTTGTTTAACTTCTTTAGGTGTATAGATTTCAGTATGTTTATCCTATCTTATAGGTCTGTACAAGTGAGTATATACCATGTGTGTCTTTCCAACAGCACAGACTCTAAGAGCAACAATCAATAAATGGGAGCTCATGAAGCTGAAAAGCTCTGTAAAGCAAAGGACACCATCATCAAAACAAAACCACAGCCTACAGACTGGGAAAGGATCTTCACCAACCCTATATCTGACAGAGGTCTGATATCCAGAATATATAAAGAGCTAAAGAAGTTAAAAAGCAAGAAATCAAGCAATCCGATTAAAAGATGGAGTACAGAGCTAAACAGAGAATTCTCAGTAGAGGAATACAGAATGGCAGAGAAACACTTAAAAAAATGCTCAACGTCCTTAGCCATCAGAGAGATGCAAATCAAAATGACGCTGAGATTTCACCTGTCAACCACCAGAATAGCTAAGATCAAAAACTTAACGGACAACACATGCTGGAGAGATTGTGGAGAAAGGGGAACCCTCCTCCATCGCTGGTGGAAATGCAAACTTGTACAACCACTTTGGAAATCAATCTGTTGCTTTCTCAGACAATTAGGAATAGTGCTTCCTCAAGACCCAGCTATACCACTTCTAGGCATATATCCAAAAGAGGCTCAAGTATACAACAAGGACATTTGCTCAACCATGTTTGTAGCATCTTTATTTGTAATAGCCAGAACCTGAAAACAACCCAGATGTCCCTCAGTTGAGGAATGGATACAGAAATTGTGGTACTTTTACACAATGGAATACTATTCAGCAATCAAAAACGAGGAAATCATGAAATTTGCAGGCAAATTAAGACATCTTTTTAAAAAATTTTTTATTGTTTATTATTATTAGTTACATTTTATTAACTCTGTATCCCAGCTGTATCCCACTCCCTTATTCCCTCCCAATCCCATTCTCCCTCCCTGAGCTTCTCCCTGCCCCTTTCCAAGTCCATGGATTGGGGAGGACTGGCCCCCTTTCGTCTGGCCCTGTTTTATCAGGTATCTTCAGGGCTGGCTGCAAAGTCCTCCTCTGTGGCCTAGCAGAACTGCTCCTCCCTTGGGGCGTGGGGAGTCAAAGAGCCTGCCATTGAGTTCCTGTTAAGACAACATCTTAAACAAACTGTGCAGTAACAACTAGATGACCACAGCAGAAAAATGAAATTAGACCAGTATTTATTCAACCACCTCAATTTGACACCTAAGAAAATAGAGCTTCTGGAAGAAAACATAGGTCTTCCCAACTCTTACTGGAGCAAAAACCGAAAGCCAAAATATATGTTTATACTTATAAATAATCTGTAACTGATACATTTTCTGAACTTCACATATACAAACATTTTATAAAATAAAATAATTAAAATATATAATAATCTCCAAATTGATAGACTATACAACTAGAAGAAAGTTCTTTTAGATGTTTATTCTTAAAATTTTAAGTAACTATGAAAACTAAATTGAGAATGAACTTTAAAATAATCTTGAAATACATATAAGAACAGTAAAGCTTTAATTTTCAAATTAGAAAAAAGTGAATTCTCAGTAAAGACACAGTGTTCCTGATTATACAACCCTCTGTCATATTTTTCAAAACAATACAGAAGTACATGTACAGACTTATAGAATCAATTGAATATTGTCTCTTCAAATCCTTAGATCCAATCTTAGTGCTTAACATGATGCTATTATTTTAATGTGGGGCCCTTGTCATGCTGCAAGGTAATCACAGTGATCTAATGAAAAAGGACTAAAGAGCTCTTAATGGTTTAACCACATGAGGACATTGAAAGACAAACTTTTAGAAGAAGGCTCTCACCAGATCCTGAGTTCCAGGAATCTTTATCTTGAAGCTCAGAGCCTCTAGGAATATGGAATATAATGAATATTATTGCCCGCATTTCATTTCTGTTGTTGGAATAAGATATATTGAAAAAAAATATTGAGTGGAAAAGATTTATTTTATTTCACATTTCCTGGACAAAGTCTCTCATGTAAAGGAGGTTAAAGAAAAATTAAATCCTTCACAATAACATCTTCATGCTCCAGAGACCTGTGTACTCCAGTTAGTGAGAGCTCAAAAGTATATAAGACAGAGTAAAATAAAATATTACAATATTTGGGAATTAGTATGAGAAAATCACATATTTGAAGGATATTGCTTTATTTGTAGGGTGGTAGGTTCTTTTCTTTCAATTTTGGTATTATAATTACTTCATCCTACCCTCTTTTTCCTTCCTCCAAATCATCTATACCTTGCTCTTTTTCAATTTTATGGCCTCTATTTTTTTTAAACATTAATGTATTTGTGTGTATATACATACATATTCCTAAGCACAATCTTCCCAGTCTGAGTAACATTACTCATATATTTACATTCTCAGGGAAGAGCATTTGGTATTAGAGTGCTGGTTTCTCCTCCCTGGAAACTGTTTATCCTACTTTCAGGATTGCTTGGTTGCTTACACTTTTTGTGTGCAGGTTTGTGGCCTACTGTGCTTTTACATCATCTACTTTAGCATATCTAATGTTGTTCCTGTCAGCTCACGTTCAGATAGTCATGTTGGTGACACTTTACAGGTGTACCTTCTGACTTCATCAGAAGACAGTCTCACAGCAAACTTTCTGATCTCCTGCTCTTACAGTCTTGCTGCCTCTGCTTCCATAGTCTTCACTGAGCCTGAGGTGTGATAGCGTTTGTTGATGTGCCCAGTGGGAATGGCTTCACAACAGCGCATTTTGAGTGTTTGAAGTTTTCTGTAATGGTCTGCTACAAAGAGGAGTTTCTTCGATGAAGGGTGGAGAGGACACTTACCTGTTTAGAATATTGTTAGGGATTATGGTGCTTTAGGAAAATGGTAGTTTTAAGTTCTCCGTCATCCATGATTTCATATCTGGAGAGGATAGTTTTTCAATTCCCTCCATCCTTTGCAAGCTCCTAGGACTCCTCTTTTGCACCATAAAATCTAGTCCTCAGGGAGGACACATTCAGCTCAGTTACAGCTCACGGGTCTCTAGGCCCTGTGTCTGAAGTGTATAGTGTCTCCATATTTGGGAGGTATCCAAGGTCAGTAGCAATACTCGGGAATGCTTTGGGAGTCTCTTGAACAACCATTATAAACATCTCAAAAAAGTGCTTCTCATGCCTGGTATTATCGGTTTGTTTTGTGGTCTTTGTCATGTGTGTAGAATATTGCAAGCCAAGATGACAAAAGTTTGTTTAAACTATATGCGTATATTTATTAAATTGTAACTTCACACAGACTAGAACCATCTGTGAAGTGAACCTCAGTAGATGATTCTGTAGATCAAGTTGCCCTACAATTCTGTGTATAGGAGATTGTCTTGATTGTCTTAAATAATGTAGCCTGAAGACACAGCCTGAAAGTAGGTAGCATTATTCTCTTGTTCAAAATTCTGGATGAAATGAAAGCACAAACATATTCATTTCTCTCTGTTCATCAGTATTCCTAAGACAGCAATGAAAAGCACTTTCATTAAATAAATCTTCATTGATGTAAATAAGATTGCACATATTTAACAATTTCTAGATATGTCTAATACCTAAAAAGCAGTGAAAGGGTAAAATGTCTTCAATGGAATGCTCAGTAATAATTTCCTCTTTTCAAAGACTTCAAAAACCATTTGTGACAGAATAAAAACTATGCTTTACAAAATAAAATCACTCATAATATAAAAGTAAAGAATAATGTTTTTGTGGAGCTAAAGGGATAGAAGAACAGACTGAAGTTAAGCAAATGTGTAGGTACCACCCCATGAAAATTCATTTATCTTTGACTTTAGGGAATGGGCAGCAACATGCTTGAATGAACACAGTGGTCATTTCCACTTCTGCATCTTCAGTGTAGGGAGACTATTGAAAACATTTTGTGTTAGCTTTGCAAAAGGGTGTATTCAGCCCTGAAGTTTCCTCATTTCTAACAATGGAAATCTTCAACCAAGAAACTCCCACTGTTGAATAGATTCTACTGTTCTTTCTACATATTTAAATCTGTAGGGAGAGGACTCGCTTCGCTCTTGGCTCCCAAAGATGTATACACGTACATGATCATATGTGATTTTCTGCTTCTCTGTTTTTGAAGTTCCTTATTAAATGTCAACTTAACACACTCACTGTGTGATGTTAAAAGTGTTTTTATGTTTATAATAATGTCAATAATTCTGTTTCTATTTGAGTTATGGAGGTATTTGTACTAGTGAAAGTACTAGTAACTTTGCTTTTTAAAAATCAGAATTATAAGAAAGAAGGGGAGTTAGTCTGATGGGGAAAGGATAGGAGCTCCACAAAGACCAAATATATCTGGGCACAGGGTCTTTTCTGAAACTGACATTCAACCAAGGACCATGTATGGATATAACCTAGAACCTCCGCTCAGACGTAGCCTGTGGTATCTCAGTAACCAATTGGTTTCCCAAAGTGAGGGGAACAAGGACTATTTCTAACAGGAACTCAATGAAGATACCTGATAAAACAGGATCAGATGAATGGGGGGAGGCCCCCCCCATCAGTGGACTTGGGAAGGGGCACAGTGGTGATGAGTGAGGGAGGGAGGGACTGGGAGGGAATGAGGGTTCGGGGCACGGCTGGGATACAGAATTAATAAAATGTAACTGATAAAAATTTAAAAAAAAAAGAAATACTGCATGATGTTTTTAGAAAAAAAAATTAATTAATTAATTAATTAAAAAAATCAGAATTATAATTCAGAAAATATCATAATTCTATTTGTTATTTAAGGCAGGGCATATTATGGAAGGCCAAGTGAAATTCAATATTTCACTGTTGTTCAGGGCTGGAAAGTATTCGGATTATTACAAATGGGAATAGTATTAAAATAATTGTTCAAAGGGAAACCTGATTATCTCTTAGTAAATGGTTTCCCTTTAAGTTTCCTTTCTTACTGCTCTTGACAGAATTAACTTTCAAACTAGATTGTTAAAATATACTGTGCTAAATTTGACCAATTGTTCCATAACTGAAGATAGATTTCACAGAAAAAAATATAGAATTTAAACTTTCAGGTAATATTTACTAGGGAATAGTCTGTCTTTTAATTTGCAAAGACAATTTTGGATTACAGACACAATTTCATTAAATCCACAGAGATAGCCAGGAGTTCTGTTTATTTCTGTTACCTTCCTTTCCCACCCATTCTTGTTGAAGGACTGGATGACTGGACGGAAGTGTACCCCACAGTCTAGGTCTTAGAGACCTACGGACAGTTCATCCTACTGACAGTTCAGTATTCTCATTTATTCTACTTTGCTACTGATAGCTGATGAATGAGTCCAGAGACTTAATCTGAATCAAATTTTGGTTCTTTAGTGAACTATAGGTAGTAAATAATAGGGTTATAGAGACATCACAATGCCTAAATTGTGATGTCTAGTGATTGTAGCAATTAAGTGATTGTAGCAATTAAGAAAGCTTAATACCTTTGGAAAACAAATTTGTTGGAATTAAAACCAGTAAGTTTCTAATACTATTTGTCCATTCTATTTGTATTTAAGGACACTTTTATGAGAACATTTCTTTCTGATCACTGTATTTTTAACTGATAGAGTGAGCTACTGGAGAATGTACAATACTTTCCCTGAGAATTAACTAATTTTCATGAAAATAGATTATTTATGTAATCCACCCTAATGGACAATTCTCTTTTGATACTGTACTGTTTTGATCTGTTCAATCTATTATACTTATTAAACTTACTGATGCTCAAATTAACTCATTTTGCTTAATATAAGATTCACAAAATTAACTCCTAAGTAATTTTAAATTGACTATTAGTTTTTGATCACATACATGCTATTGTATATGACAATTTTTACATGACCAATTTGCATGTTTCTATTTTGAATTTCTGTTATTTTTCAAAATTTAATATACTTATATTATTTACCCTTTTATTTTTCTTCTTCCAAACCCTTCCATCTAATCATCTTTGCTCTCTTTCAAATTTTGGCCTCTTTTCCATGAATTGTACATATATTTTTAAATATAGAAATACAACCTACTCAGTCTGCAATGGTAATTATATGTATTTGTTTTCAAAGAATTTTCTAAAGCAAATATTTAAAATTGAAAAGAACATATAAGAACAAAATATATCTACAGCATGAATTATTATACAAATTACATAAAGGGCAAACATGTAACATCTTTAGTAGTACTGAAGAAAAATATCCATTCTTTCCTGAGAAATTACTCCCTCCCTAAATAAAAATGATGAAAAGACATGTGTTTTCACAAATTTTATATATAAAAATTTGATAAAAGAATAGATTTTACATAGTTTTACTTCCTGAAATAAAAGCTTGCATGATAATGCATATGTTAAATAGCTCAATTTAGTCACCCCACAATACAGACATACAAAGAGCTTTAGAAATTCTGAATCTGAGAAAATGTGGTATCACTAGACATTATGTGAGGAAAACGTTCAAAAAGAGTCTTTAGAATGAAATGCCAGATGGAAACTCTTATCTACATGAAGGAATAAAGAAAGCAGGAGAATGAAACATGTGCAAATTAAAAAAAAATGGCTATTCTTTATTCTTTCTAACAACCATTTAGAAGACAACTGACTATTTATAAAAGGGAGTGGACTAGGTAGAGTCAAAACTTAGTACTCACATTTTTACCACACCAGCTCTGGCTCCACTCTTCCACACACAGACAGTCAATACACATCTGCTTTTGAAGTAATGAACTTGCCATTATAAATACATTTTTTTTCTCTCTCTCAAGATTCTACCAGATGGTGGAGAGCTTATCATCCACACAATTCTTATCTATCATGTGTGTATGCATGCATGTATGCCTGCACAGACACATATACACACACAAACACACACACACAGACATTCAATTTTATCTCTAACATTTCTGAAGGTCATAGCTTAAATATATTGGCTGACAGTGAGATGGTATCTCTGCTCCTGTTATTTTTTCTTCACTTGCATTTACTTTTCATAAAACTTAGCCTTATATGACTGTAGTAGATGCTCTTAGATGCCAGGAGAGATCAGAGTGGAAGCTACAAGCATTCTGAGTATCCAGTTGCCGTAAAATTATTTTTTACATGTTTCTATCAAGAGTGTTTAAGCCAATATGAAGAACTTCAAAAAAAGCATTTGAAGTGAAAGTCATAGATTCAAGTTTTATATTTATTTTAAATATAACCAAATGTTCTTTAGTATCAAGTAATTAGTATTGAACTCCAAACTAATATTCCTATTAAGTACTGTCTTCTTAAATCAAAATTCAAAGACAATAAATATTCTTTTGCATTATATAGTTTTATTTAAATTTACAACTTATATAGAGTGAAACTTTTGGTACTCAATGAAAAGCTGTGAGAAAGATTTTTATACATGCTATTGATCAATCATGGATAATTCCCCATCAATCACTGACCTATCTAGGGCTTTGAGACGTGGCTTCTTTTTCTATAAAATTTGAGTCATGGGCTAGATAAATATTTCTCACACTTTTAGATTTGTGAACTTTCAAATAATAGCAAAATCAATTAGAACTGTCATTTTTTTCTTAAAAAAAATTTAATTGATGGCCAGCTTACAGGTACAGAGGTTTAGTCTATTCTCATTATGATGGAAGCAGCGTGGCATTCAGGCCTACATGGTGCTGCAGAGGTAGCTGAGAATTCAACATTTGGATGAGAAGGCAGCAAGAATAGAGAGAGACACTGGGCATGACTTGAGCATCTGAAATCTCAAAACTCATCCCAAAGACACACTTCTTCCAAAAGACCATACCTTCACTAGGAAAGCCACACCTCCAATAGTGCCAATTCCTATGAATCTATTAGGGGCCATTTTCATTTAAATCACCACACATATATATGTCAAACTATTTACCCAGAGTACAGTCTGAGCTGCAAACATGAAGTTTTCACAGTAGCTTCAACTTATTTTCTCCCTATGCCAAGTTCTAGGAAGGAAATCCCTAATGGAACCTCCAAATGAGGGTGTTTACTCTGTGTTGTTGTTGATGTTTCATCTGGAGGTATCTCCACCCTGATCTCAAGCTGTACTATAGAGCAACAGTAACAAAAACTGCATGGTACTGGCATAGAAACAGACTGGTGGATCAATGTAACGGAATCAAAGACCCAGGAATAAACCCACACAATACGGACAGCTGATTTTTTACAAAGAAGCCAAAACCGTAAAATAGAAAAAAAAAATAGCATCTTCAACAAATGGAGTTGGTCTAACTGCACAAAATTAAAGTCCAAGTGAATCAAAGACCTCAACATAAAACTAGACATACTAAATCTGTTAGAAGAAAAAGTGGGGAAGATCCTGGAACTCATTGGCACAGGAGAAAACTTCCTAAACAGAACACCAGCAGCACATGCTCTAATATCAACAATCAATAAATGGGACTTCATGAAACTAAGAAGCTTCTGTAAAGCAAAGGAGAGTGTCAACAGAACAAAAAGACAGCCTGCAGACTAGGAAAAGATCTTCATCCCTACATTAAACAGACGGCTAATATCCAGAACATATTTAAAAAAACTCAAGAAATTAGACACCCCAAAAAACTAACTAAATAAAAATGTACCCCAATTAAAAATGGGGTACAGAGCTAAACAGAGTATTCTCAACAGCAAAATATCAAACGGCAAAGAGCACTGAAATGCTCAACATCAGGGAAATGCAAATCATAATGACCCTGAGATTCCATCTTACACTGATCAGAATGGCTAACTCAAGTGAAGGAGTTCAAGATGTTGGCAACCAGCGTTCACTGTATCTGAGGTCACAGGATCTGAAACTCTGTAATTGGTGAGTGGAGGGGCAGCTGAAGCCAGAATATCAACATTGAGGCTTCCTGGGAGAGAGGGGACAATCCTTGAGCTGGGAAAGTTTAGATCCAGGTGATGCTTGAATGTCGTGGGGCATAAGAGTGGTGAATATTCGACAACCCTGCACTTCCCTTTCCCCAAACACAGACATCCCTGCTCAGAGGAGGCAGCAGTGGTTGCCGCAAGCATGATCCTCCATGTTCGGTGACTGAGATGGCAAAGAGCAGCAACAGGATGGGCCTCCTAGGTCTGCTGCTGCAGTGGGGCAGCCTAGGCAGGGGCCTCCATGCTCTGTAACTGAGACTGCAGAGGAAGCTGCCTCAAGTACAGGTCTCCCTGCCTGGCAGCCAAACAGTGGACACCACTGAACTGACAGATCTCCAACACTCTCATTTGCACCTCCTTTCCCAAAACTGAGTGTAGAGAACAGGGCGAACACCTGTGCTTTTGAATTAGGCCTGTGAGCGAGTGTGTGTGCCTTCAAGGGAGTGCATGTGGAGCCTGAGACCCAGGGTCCCTCTAATCTAGCAGACAGACATCAGATTCAACCTACCCACAGCCTTACTGCAGGCAACATAGGGATCCTTGGGTCAGTGTTCTCAACATCGAAGGCTCTGTGGGTCTACCAGAGTCCAGGCAAACAATTCCTGGAGCCCAGACAGATCTGAATACCAGAAGGACAGTATAACAGGCCTGTAGGCCACTGAGGTATTCAGGGCACCTGTGCATGCACATTGCGCCTGTGAACAGTGCCAGCATCCCCTCCTACACTTAAGCTGCACCTTTCCAGGCATCTACATGCTCTAGCACCCTGTCCCTCAAGGCACAGTGCAACACAAACACAGGGGTGAGTACATGCGCCTGTGACCTTCCTCCCTTAGCAACAGCTGAAACACCGACATCTACCCTCCAACTGGTGGACCTCTCTCATCTTCATGAAGAATACTTCAGACACCAGAGAGAGACAGACCCAGTCTGAAGTACAGACTCCAGGAACAAACAGTGCAGGTTACAGATAAGCAGATGGCAAGAGGTCAGTGTAAGAACACATAAAACAAAAATCAGGATATCATGACTTATTCAGCAACCTCAAAAATCAATGGATATTTTAATTTATCAGAAACACAGGAAAACTTCTTTAAAGCTATGCTTATCGAGATATTAGAGGCACATAAAGAGGAAATGAATAAAAAATTAGATGCCATCATGCAAAGACAGGAATCCACATTTAAACAGATGAAGGAAATAGTGCAAGACATGAAAACAGAATTAGAATCAATAAAGAAAGTACAAACTGAGAAAACCCCGGACCTGGAGAATTTAGAGAAAAGATTAGGAACCACAAAGTAAGCATCACCAACAGAATACAAAAGATGAAAGAGAGAATCTCAGATGATGAAGATACAATTGCAGAAATTGATGCATCTCTCAAAGAAAAAGTAAAATCAGAAAAGTTCCAAACACAAAACATACAAAAAATCAAGGATGCCATGAAAAGACAAAATCTAAGAATAATAGGAATAGATGAAAAAGAAAATTCCAGATTCCAAGGTCCAGAAAATATTTTCAAGAAAATCATAAAAGAAAATTTTCCCAACTTAAAGAAGATGTCCATTAACATATAAGGGGTCTACAAAACACTGAATAGACTAGACCAGAAAAGAAATTCCTCATACCACATAATAGTCAAAACTCTAAATCTATAGAACAGAGAGAAAAATATTAAAAGGAGCAAGAAAAAAATACCAAGTGACATGTAAAGATAGACCTATCAGAATCGCACCAGACTTCTCAACAGAAACTATGAAAGCCAGAAGGACCTGGGCAGATGTCATGCAGACCCCAAGAGACCACAGAGGCCAATCCAGAATATTATAACCAGTAAAACTTTCAATCAACATAGATAGAGAAAACAAAATATTTTATGACAAAACTAAACTTAATATCTACACAGCTATCCTGACATATAGAAGATATTAGAAGCAAACCTCTAATCCAATAAAATCAACTACACCCAAAAAAACAAAGGATATAGATAACTTCACAACCAAAATGAAAGAAAGAAAGAAAAAGAGAGAGAGAGAGAAAGAAAGAAAAGAAAGAAAGGAAGGAAGGAAGGAAGGAAGGAAGGAAGGAAGGAAGGAAGGAAGGAAGGAAAGAAGGAAGGAAACAAGCACACAAACACACAATCAACACCAATTTCATAATAAAAGTAACTAACATTCATTGGTCACTAGTATCTATCAATAGCTATGGACTCAACTCTCCAATAAAAAGATACAGACTAACAGAACAGTTGTGGAAACAGGACTCAACATTCTGCTACATTCAAGAAACATACCTCTGCAACAAAGATAAACACTGCCTCAGAGTAAAGGGCTGGAAAAAAAAACTTGGGCAGCTACCGTAATATATAATAATAGAAGAGATTTCAACCAAAATTAACCAAAAAAGATAAAGAGGTTTTATGTTGAGGTCTTTGATCAACTTAGACTTTAGTTTTGTACAGGTGATAAATATGCATGTATTTGCATTTTACTGCATGTAGACATACAGTTAGACCAGCACCATTTGTTGAAGATGCTGTTTTTTATTTTGTTTTGTTTTTCCATTGCATAGTTTTGGCTTCTTTTTCAAAAAACAAGTATCCATAGGTTTCTGGATTTATTGCTAAATCTTCTATTCAATCACGTTGACCCACCATTCTGTTTCTATGCAAGTGCCTTGCCATTTCTACTATTACTATTGCTCTGTAGGACAGCTTGAGATCAGGGATGGAGATACCTCCAGACAATCTGTTGTTGTACAGGATTGTTTTGACAATTCTGTGTATTTTGTTTTTCCATATGAAGTTGAGAATTTTTCTTTCAAGGTCTGGAAAGAATTGTGTTGGTATTTTGATGGGAATTGCATTGAATCTGTAGGTTTTGACAGGATGACCATGTTCACTATTTTAATCCTACCGATCCATGAGCATGGGAGATCTTTCCATTTTCTGATATCTTCCTTAATTTCTTTCTTCAGAAACTTGAAGTTTCTTTTTTTGAACAGGTCTTTCACTTGCTTGGTTAGAGTCACTCTAAGGTACTTCATGATATTCGTGGCTATTGTGAATCGGTTAGAAGAAAAAGTGGGGAAGAGTATAGAACTCATTGGCACAGAGGACAACTTCCTGAACAGAACACCAACAGCACAGGCTCTAAGAGCAACAATCAATAAATGGAACCTCATGAAACTGAAAAGCTTCTGTAAAGCAAAAGACACTGTCAACAGGCTACACCTGGGAAAGTATCTTCACCAACCCTATATCTGACAGAGGGCTGATATCCAGAATATATAAAGAACTCAAGAAGTTAAAAAGCAACAAATCAAGTAATCCAATTTAAAATGGGGTACAGAGCAAAACAGAGAATTCTCTGTAGAGGAATATAGAATGGCAGAGAAATACTTAAAGAGATCCTCAACATTCTTAGTCATCAGCGAAATGCAAATCAAAACGACCCTGAGATTTCACCTTACACACATCAGAATGGCTAAGACCAAAAACTCAAGTGATAATACATGCTGGAGAGGATGTGGAGAAAGGAGGAACCCTCCTCCATTGCTGGTGGGAATGTAAACATGTACAACCACGTTGGAATCAATCTGGCACTTTCTCAGACGATTAGGAATAGTGCTTCCTCAAGATCCAGTTATAGCACTCCTAGGCATATATCCAAAAGATGCTCAAGTATACAACAAGGACATTTGCTCAACCATGTTCATAGCTTCTTTATTTGTAATGGCCAGAACCTGGGAAGAACCCAGATGACCATCAACGGGGAAATGGACACAGAAATTTACACAATGGAGTACTACTCAGGAAAATCATGAAATTTGCAGGCAAATGGTGGTATCTAGAAAAGATCATCCTGAGTGAGGTATCCCAGAAGCAGAAAAACACACATGGTATATACTCACTTATAAGTGGATATTAGGCATACAATATAGGATAAACATACTAAAATCTGTACACCTAAAGAAGCTAAGCAAGTAGAAGGATCCTGGGTAAGGTGATCAATCCTCACCTAGGAAAACAAACAGGATGGACATTGGAAAAATGAGAAAACAAGAAACAGGAGAGGAGCCTACCACAGAAGGCCTCTCAAAGACTCTACCCAGCACTGTATCAAAGCAGATGCTGAGACTCATAACCAAACTTTGGTCAGAGTGCAGGGAATCTTATAAGGAGAGGGGGAGATACTGAGTCCTGAAGAGGACAGGAGCTCCACAAGGGGAGCAACAGAACCAAAATATCTGGGCACAGGGGTCTTTTCTGAGACTGATATTCCAACCAAGGACCATTCATGGATATTACTTAGAACTCCTGCACAGATATAGCCTATGGCAGCTCCGTGTCCAAGTGGGTACCCTAGTAATGGGAACAGGGACTGTTTCTGACATGAACTCAGTGGCTGGCTCTTTGATCACCTCCCCCTGATGGGGTAGCAGCCTTATCAGGCCACAGAGGAAGACAATGCAGCCACTCCTGATGAGACCTAATTGGCTAGGATCAGATGGAATGGGAGTAGGACCTTCCCTATCAGTGGACTTGAGAGGAGATAAGGGAGAGAGGGTGGAATTAGGAGAGGACAACAGAGAGGGCTACAGATGTGATACAAAGTGACTAAATTGTAATTAAACAAATAATCAAGCTTAAAAAAAGAAAAAATCTCAAGTGACAGTACATGCTGGAGAGGATATGGAGAAAGGAGAACCTTCCTCCATTAATGGTGAGAATGTCACCTAGCACATACACTTCGTGTATCAACCTGGTGCAATCTCAGGAAACTGGGAAAAGCACTACCTCAAGATCTAGGTAAACCACTCCTGGGCATATAGCTGAAAGATACTCAATCATTTTACTAGGATACTTGTTCAACTATATTCATAACAGTTTCATTCAAAATAGCCAGAATCTGAAAAAAATTATTAAAACACTACACGTCCCTCAACAGAAGAATGGATATATAAATCTATTTAAAACAAGGAATTCATGACATTTGCAGGCAAATGGATGGAAGTAGAAAAGTTCAACCTGAATGAGGTAACCCAGAAGCAGAAAGACACATATGGTATAGACTCACTTATAAGCAATATTAGCCATATAATATAAGATAACCATACTAAATTTACAGATATAAAGAAGCTAAACAACAAGGAGGACCCTAGGGAGAATGCTTAAATCTCATTTAGAATTGCAATCAGGATATTCACTAAAAAACAGTGGAAGAGAGGGAACAGGACGGAGCCTACCATAGAGGTCTTCTGAAAGGCTCCATCCAACATGGGATGGTAGCAGATGCTGCGATTTACAGTCAGTCTTTGGCAGAGCACAAGTAGTCTTTCAGAAGAATGGAGGCATAGAAGGACATGGACAAGAAGACCAACAGAGCCAAAATATCTGGGCCCAAGGGTCCTGCAGAGACTTATTCAAGAACTCAGGACCCTGCATGAAGAGGATATAGACTCCTTTCTCAGATGTAGCCCATTTGCAGCTCACTCTCCATGTAGATTCCTGAGTAAGAGGTAGTGGATATCCCTGTTATGAATTCATTTGCCTGCTCTTTGATCATCTAGGCCACAGAGGAAGAGGATCCAGGCAGTCCTGATGAGATTTGACAAGGAAAGGAGGTCTCCCTCTTTCAGTGGACGAGGGGAACGGGATAGGGGGGAAGAGGGAGGAAGGGTGGGACCAGGAGGAGATGAAGGGGGGGCTACAATCAGGATATAAAATGAATAAATTTTAAAAATTAAAAATTTTAAAAAAATGTCAATTTTTAAATCAATTTGGGTTACCAAATTTTCTATTGTATTAAGAATATAATATATCCCTACATACAAAGTATCATTATTAGTTGACACATTTCATTAAGAACATTTTAATAATGAAGTCAACTTTGAAGGAAATAAATTATATTATAAAATAAGAATACAGTGTTAAATTTTCCATATTACTTTTCTCGGTTCATTTTACATACTCATCCAAATAATTCCAATTTGTCTTTGATCATTTTATGAACTGATGGCTTTAAATGTATTCAATTATGTGAGTTCTATTCTTCCTTTCATTCGTAAGTGGTGATCTATTGCCTTATTGATGCAATATATTAAGCTAATGTAATTAATCAACACTACACTGAGTTATGTGAACAAATGTAATTTAAGTCAATTAACTATAAACTAAATAAAGTTATGGTTTTAAAGAGAGCAAAAATGAGCTGCTAATGTTTGATAATGCCTTGCCACAAGACATATTAGGTCCTACAGTGAATGACAGCACCGTTCACACTGACTTCTCTCTCAGCAAGCTTGAAAGGGAAGTTGCGCTGTGGTAATACTGGTCTTTATCTTGAAGGACAAAAGCGGTTGTGAGAATGTGTGGTATCATTTCCTTTAACAACTCAGTACAGGACCACTCTTGAGTTCCTCATTTCTACGTTGCAGAGGCAGAAACACAGCTCTTCATTTTCTTTCCTGGCCTTTTCTCCTTTTGTAAGCCCTGTGGAAAGACTCGGGATAGTATTTTATTCACCATGTTTAACTATGAAAAAGCATTCATCAGTGGAAGAGAGAAGGACTAAGTAAATCTGACATCTCTTGATCTTCGCGACAGAATATGAAAATGTCAATGGTTGTCTTTTCTCAATTAAATATGTGTGAATCAAAAGAGAAAACTTTTTTCAAACTAATACATGGGTCAGGAAAAGAAGAAACAAGTATCGAGGCCAAAATCAGGTAAAATTGAAGATATTCAAGTCAGCTTTGTGTTTTATGAACCATGATTGATGAGTACCTGCTAGCTCTTACTGTTTAAATACTCTGTTGATTGTAGTGCCGCAAACAGTGGGGGAAGCTTTTTATTATTATTATTGGAAATAAATGTTGAGTCTAATGTAGTTTCATTCTTTAAAGGTCAACAATTTTAGCAACATCAAAGCATTAAAATAATAATTAATAAAATAGAAGCTCAAATATTTATTTGTTGTTGAAGTGAAGAATTGTGCGTGGGTACTGTATGCTAATTCCTCTATTTACTGTTTAACGAGAGAGCTGGTAAGTAAAGAAAGATTTTCTTTTGAGTGGTGACTGTGCTTTTATCAATTCCAAATTTATTTAGGAGGTTAAATAGGACTTCTAGGACATCAGAGATTGTCCTGAATGTATTATTGCTTTTACAGAGCTAAAGAGAAAAGAAATAGATTAAGTCTTCTTCTGCAGAGGCCTGAATTCCATGGAGAAACTAACACCAGTAAATCTGCCCTCTTGGCCAAAGAAACAAGGTGGGGACCATCAATTCCTTGTGAGGGTTGTTTTCTGATTCCGTAATTAATGATTAAGGAAGAAGAAAGTAAGAATCGATATGCTATTGGAAATTACATAGTAACATGAACATAATTCAAAATTTTATATTCCCCAAACTAAGAAAACCCACAGCATTCAACCACATTCATAAATCAAATTATTACAAGATCTTTTAAAATTTTTCTCTCATAATTGATAAACCTGTACATTTTAAATAATATACTTTGTGGCCCATAAATTGATGAAATATTAATTTGTTTAAATACTATACATTTGCCACGAGAAGAAGTTATGAATCTCTTTCCTGAGAAGATTTCTTTTTCTTAATATGTAATGGCAAACAGCAAGGAATGCACAAATAAAGTAAATTTTGTAATTTGGTTAGCATTTCCTTAACTCAAAAACCTAAAAGTAGCCTCATCTCTTAGCTTACAGCTATTCAAATTTTGAATATGCCTAGTTAAAGATATGAAAACATTCCACTCTGTGCTTTATCAACATCTTCAATCATAGCAAGAATGCACTTTTTCTTAACCCTCTTGAAACTTTATCAAACTTTATGCATAAGAAAACACCAGCACACTGTGGTTACAGATTCAAGGAAATGGCCTCTTTATTTGGTGAAAGGACTGTGAAAGATCCTGTTTATGCTTTCTTATTTGTTGAGTTTTTTAAATGTAGTTTCTCTCTCTCAACCTTGTTTCTCTTGTACTTTTAACTTAATACATGATTACTTTTACTTAAAAAGTAAAACAATTGCGACACTTTGTTCAATGGGGAAATTAAAAAAAAAAAAACTTGTAATGTTGAAAATCATTTTGACTTAGGCTTCTAAAACTAAAAGGGGAGAGCTTGCAGAGTACCACTGGAGTGCTCAGGCCACAGTCACAGCAGGGACTCAGAAGCCAAAAGTCAGCTCATTCCATCATCAAACATTTTTTTTTTTTTCTGCACAGAGTCTGCCCTGAAGAAGCAGTGAAATGGGCTGAATCATTCGATAAACTGCTTTCTCACAGAGGTTAGTGGTATTTTCACCAAACCTTCATGTTTTAACAAAATATTAAGCTTAGATACCTGCAATGATAAAAGGCAAATAGTCATCAGATTTGTATATCAGTATTTGTCAGTAGTCCAAATTCTAGTCAACAGAGGTAACTAAGGAAAAGGGTAGGCAGGCTAAAAGAAGATGTATTTTTAATTTTCCTATTTATTCAGAATTACTTTTTATTGGTGCATTCGTATTATCTCTTTTCCTTTTCTTTCAGTTAAGTACTACAACATTTTAATTTCAATTTTAAATTTCCTGACATTTAAAAGAGAATCAGTTTTATTAAATGTATATTTAATACATTGTCCACATTGTTATATTCTTAGTGATTAAAGACATGAAGTAGCTATTCTGAGAGATATTTAAGGAACCCTCATGAACATAGCTTTGTATCAGAATTCTTATGAATTCCTATAGCTAGCTCTATCAGAGATCGGTTTTTAAATTTTTTTCTTTCATTTTTTGATATTTTAATTGGATTATTTCCTGTTTCCCTTTCCTTCCTATAAACACTCCCGTGAAACCTCGTTCCTCTTTTTCAGTTTCATGCCCTAACATTTTCACTAATTTTTGTCATATGCCTGCATAGGGCAGAATCTTGTAGAGAAGTTGAGATCTGGGAGTGTATTAATGTTGAGCATTGTGGTTGAAAAGAGCAGAATCAGAACAGGCTTAATTCTTCAACAAGCTAAGTGTGGATAAGAGGCAAGCAGCTGGTTCTTGCTTTCTGGTCTGCCCCTTTCAAATTCTTTTTCTTTTTTCTTTTACTTTCAAACTTTTAATTTATTTTTTTCTGAACTCAGTTCATTTTTCTCAAGTGTCAAAGTCAACAATTTGCAATTATTACTTGATGGAAAAACACAGAGTTTATTTTCTTTACTTAATTGTTCATCTGTGAAAGTAAAACTACCATATCCAGATACGCAGGTGTCCACAGCCACAGCATTTTTGGTTTTGGTTTTGTATTTTTTTTGTCCACACGCTAATGGTGTGTCTTACCTCACTCTTTGAAGCACTCTGTCTTCCGTGCTTTTCCATGGACCATTCTAAGAAGAGGCAGACCACCATTTCGAACCTAGGCATGGCAAAGTCCAGTGGGCCTATCATCTTCAGCTGGGTGCTAGAAGAAATGTTTCTCATGTCCAGGGGAATCTGAGCAGAATATCAGAAATTCTACATCTTTCATCAGTAGGAAAAAGCAATTTCCCCTTTATTTTCTCATTTCATAGTGTGCACATGAAGCCAAATATTTTTATTGTTTTTGGGGAACATTTAAAAATGCTTTCTTCTGTGCTGGACAGAAGAGGATCAGATTTTTAAATTTTTTAATTAATTACACTTTATTCACTTTATATCCCAGCTGTGGCCCCCTCCTCCTTCCCCTCCCAACCCCACCTTCTCGCCCTCATCTCCCATGCCCCTCCCCAGAGGATGAGACTTAAGAACAACATTGTTTACATAGTAGGTTTGAAGTCAGTGTGGGTTCCATGACACTCTGGATCAAGCTATTAAAATACTTTTATCCAATATTTTTATCTATACAATAAATTATTGTTAATCATCACTGCACTATAGGTTAGAACATAAAAGCCATTCTCTTCCAACAGAACTAAATTTATACTCAATTACTAACTTCTATGTATCTTCTATTACCTTGTAGCCCTTCTAGACTGTCTATTCTGTATGTCCTCCTCTCAATGTTTAATCAGTATGTGATTACTTCTATCTTCTACTTCTATGAGATAAACTTGGTTATGTTCTTTGTAAAGGGCCTGTCTTAATACCTGACATGGCATCTTCCCATTTTACTTCTTAATGTCATAGATTAGATAACTGCACCCTACTTGTGGGGATACAAAACATTTCATTATGAATGCATTTCACATTTTCTTACCCGTTCATCTATTGATTAAACTAAGTTAGTTCTGTAACTTAAACAATGCGTGTAAGGTCATCTTCAGTTTTTGCTGTCAATATTTTACTTCACACAAAATTTCCTTCATAATTTTAACTTATAAAATGTTACGTTTTTAGAATTTTTAACCAACATTTTGTACATACTATTCTTTAGTCCAGATAAATGGAAATAAATTAAAATCATGAGATTGATTTTTATAATTGAATGATGATATATTAGAAGTAGCCATATATGGTTTTACCTGTGGAGCCTTAAAGTAATATGCACTGAAAAATATTAAGTTCTTACATACTAAAATAGAAGTTATGAACAGACCCCTTTTATGTGTGAGGTGCTTCTGTAACATAAATGGTTGAATAACCTTAATTTCATTCCATAATCACATTGGATTTCACCTCCCACACTACAGACTTTTTTATTTATCAAAACAACAGATTCATAAAGTATTAAATGACATGATGTGTTAGGAAACCAATAAATAGTGCCAACTATACAAAGACTAGTGACTGCTGCTATAATGAATTATAGCAATTATCACATTAAAACAATCCTTTTCTATTTCCAGTATGTTATAAACTAGACAACAAAGAGGGTTGGAATTTCTATGAGAAGTGATGCTTGAACTGGATTTATTACTCTAATTAACAAATTGCTATATAGCAATTTCATCATACTTCTTCACTTCATGCGAAGTGAAGAAGTGCTTGGGACGTGGAGTAGTTCTCATGTCACATTCTATAATTCCCTATTACTAGTAAACAAATGGGTTGAATAGGATGTGAGAGTCTTTCTCTCCCCAGTGGTAGAAGTACTAACAAAGTACCAAAGTATGTGAATTTTAAAAAGTCACAACTCATCTAACTGGATGTCACTAATCACCTCGGATGGCCAAAATACCAAATAATAATAATAATAAATTTAAAAATTATGCTACTCGAATTCTTTTACTGATTCAATTATTTTTCATTGCAATAATTGTAACACTAAAGTATGAAACTTCAAATAATTACACAAAATACTTTTGATTATAGTTCTTAACTCAGTTCATTTCTAGTAATTTGACCCTGTATGTTTGTTGGGGGGGGGGGAATTATAAACATAGTTAAAAAGCAGTCCTAAGCAAAACAAACAAACAAACAAACAAACAAAATGCACACATTTCAAGGAAGATCCCGATCCTTCAAATTTTATATAAGTTCTTTTGGACTAAATGTGTTGATTACTCAGGTTCAGTATGGCATATCTGTGTAGAGGTAATAAAGCATCAAATTTAGTCAAACAGGAAATTAGGTTATTTATCAAACAAGGTGCAGTGGAAATATGAATTCATTGTTTCATAAAATAAACAGCTGTAAAAACCGGTGTCGACTAACAGGAAGTAGTAGCTTTAGCAATAGAACCACAGGATAGGCATTTTGACCCCCGTTTCAAAGGATTCACAGAAATTCGCTAGCTCAACAAAGTGAAAGTGAAGATCCAAGTAGGCAGGCAGTCTAGGCTTGAAACTTTGCATTGTCTGAAGTATTTAGAAAATTAAAAACAAAGCATTTACTGTTAGGCCACAGAGGAGGGCTTTGCAACCAGTCCTGAAGATACTTGATAAAACAGGATCAGATGAATGGGGAGGAGGTCCCCCATCAGTGAACTTGGAAAGGGGCAGGGTGGAGATGAGGGAGGGAGGGTGGGATTAGGAGGGAATGAGGGAGCGGGATACAGCTGGAATACAGAGTTAATAAAATGTAACCGATAAGAAAAAAATAAAATTAAAAAAAAAAACAAAAAAACAAAAAAAACAAAGCATTTCTTTATTGCAACATGTTACCAGGTACTAGAGTGAAAAAAAGAAAAAAAGAAAAAAGAAAAAAAAAATCCCTGTATCTTAAAGAAAGCAGTGTCTAAGAGACATTTGGATAATTATCGTTTTAAAGTTTGTTTTTATTGATTTATTTTATTATTTATGTGTGTGAGTGTTCTGCCTGAGCGCAAGTACGTACACCTCTTGTAAAAATAGGGCCTCCTTTTCTTAAGGACTAAAGTTAAATATGGCTGTGAGCCTCCATGTGGATGCTCGGAACTGAACCTGGGTCCTCTACAAGGACTGTGTGTTCTATGAACTTCTAAGCCAACTCTAAAGCCCAGTTTTGATGATTTTCTTATTCAAAGTTTAATTTTAAAAACTGAAATACATAACAAAGTTGAACCAATTAAATATGCATGTGGTAAGGACTGTTGTTAATATATCAAAACAGTTTTGTTAATTTTATTATATATCAATTAGTATAAAGTATTATTGGTAGGAAAATTAAATGTAGAAAACATAAAAATAATGTGTGTGCATCAAAACCTAATATAAATAAAAATATGCTCTAAAATAAATTTTTATTTAAATGAGGTAAACTTATATTACAAATTTTGGCACAACAGAATTCAACAATTACTATTGCTCCTTATTTGTTTCTATGACAATGTTTATACATACTTACTCTAAATCTTTGTTTATTGGAAATTTATCTGAAGTTCAAAAATGAATTATAATGTAAACTATAATGTAAACATATATGTTTAGTGAATTGAAATGTATTCATGTATTGAAAATAATGTCACAGAATAGCTGACATTCATAGCCATTAATTTCAAATTACATTGATCACCTTTATAGAAGTGAATCTTATCATTAGGAACATGAATATTTTATATGAAATAATGCAAAAGAAATATTCTGTATGTATATCACACACACATATATTTAGAGAAAGCCAATGCTTCTTACACAATACAAAAATGCAAACAGTTGGATAACAATGAACAAAAAACTGAAAAATCAGTTTAAAGACAAACTTTGGGAGACTTTTATGTTGGAAAGCTACCTCTGATGGAAAGAAGGGCAGAAACTTATCAAAAGGGCTATCTACAAGTTTCTTTCAAACAAAAATTTTGTTCTGAGGATAGGGCCATGTTGATAGGAAATTCAATGAACTTAATAAAATATTGGTGTTACACATGTGCTCAAAAGGTGCAAAAGAAAAGGCTCAACCTATATTATCTAGATCTTCTCTCTATTAATTGGAAGATAATGTTCCTGTCTTAGAGGAGAAGTGGAGGATAAAGCATGTAGAGTGTAATTGGCTACAGTTAGAGACTGTTTAGTGAACATAAGTCCTTTCCAGGAGTTTGTCAGAGTTTTGTAGGCCCATACCAAGAATATATGGGACTCTGGCATTAGACATGGTGCACAACTCTCACAGAGGGATTTGAAAGAGAATGCAACCTTTTGCAATGGCACCTTTTGAGTCTCCATCAGTTAGAAAATACTTAACTGATTATTGTAATGTACAGCCTTTTCCTAGTCACTGCAAACATTCACAATGTTTAATTCTTTTCATTATGATTTGTTTGCTGTGGACTTTCATATCTTCCATTTTGGCTCTATTGAGTATTTTGTGGAAAACTATTTATAATATGTAAGGATAAAAACAGAATAAGCCAGTCATTGCCCCTTGGATTTAAAGATATGGACTGATGTGGAAATCATTAGTTTCAGACTTTGAATAGGGGCAGCAAGGAAACATATGCTTCAATTTCAGGGAAGGAAATGAATATTTCTCCTTAGATTTTTTTAAATCTTTTTTTATCTTTTTTTTCTTATTTTTTTTATTTTTTTAGGATTTTTTTTCTTTTATTTTTATCAGTTACATTTTATTAACTCTGTATCCCAGCCGTGTCCCAAACCCTCATTCCCTCCCAGTCCCTCCCTCCCTCCCTCATCACCACTGTGCCCCTTTCCAAGTCCACTGATGGGGGGGACCTCCCCCCACTCATCTGATCCTGTTTTATCAAGTTTTTAAAGTTATTCTTTACATTTCTATTTCTACAAGTTTTGTAAATAGTAAGGGGCTCACCCACAAGGTTAAATTCCTGACTCATGATAACCAAGATCAATAGTTTTATAATGTAGCTAAAGAATAATTTTAAAAAAAAACTGTCTTGAATTAAAAATGAATTACATTCTTAAATCATTATTTCAATGGAAATTATGCATTCTATGTCAGCTCAGACCTATGAAAGCAATTATTAAAGGAGAACTGATTCAATCTCATATTTAGGTTTTAAGCTATACCAAAGTTTCCTGCTACAGAGCTTCTTGAATTGTTGTTCTGTTTGTATTCTTGGCATCTGAAAAATGCTACCACAGATGCAAGAGGTTACATTTAGAAACAGACTTATAAGTATTTAATATTGTATGACACATGGAGCCTGCTTCTTCCAAGAGTGAATTCTGGCCCCAGGTTCCAATCAAGCACTTCTGGCAGCTGGGCTCACCGCTTCTGCTCATGGAGGGCTGCCTGGGACACTGGGTCCTCTGAGTGAGAGCTGGTCCCATTGTGGTCTAACCTAACACACACATCCAGAGGAAGAGGAACAAGATGTTCAAAGTTGCCTGCATATAATTTTTAAACAAAAGTGACTTAAATTTAAAATAAATGTACGTTTTTTTCTTTATTTCCTCCTTTTCCTGAGTTAGTATTTATTTGTCATGGTTATATGATTTTGTCACTAAAAGTCATTCACTTGAGTGACCATGTCATGAGCTCTCACAGCACACCCTGCCAGAACTTTCCTTTATATTATTCTCTCTTGAGTATTTATACCAACTCAAGAGTAATCATTGGGCAGAGCCACACTTCCCCCTTTTCCTCTAGTAAGGACTATATGGTAAACAGTGACTGTACTTTTGTTATTGTTCTGGACAGCTGCTGATTAAAGGTAATGCAAGCTGACTCCCCTTGGATTTCAAACAGAGCAAAGTGCCTCCTAAATTATTCTTCCTCACTGGTACACATATGTCTGTGCTGTTTGCTAATTTGTATATTAGCCAACTACTCGTCTTTCATTGTCTTCATGGCCACTTACTGGCTAAAGGTGATTAATATTATTTAAAATAAGCTCAATTCAATCTCCCATGCTCTCCATTTTTTTAGAGCAAATTAGGTGTCTGACATCTACTTCTTCTATAAATGCATAAGGTTTAATCATGTGTTATTTTTATGAAAATGAATAAAACCATAACAACAACCATAACTTCAAATCCTTAGCAACCAAGTCCTTAGAAGTCCTCATAACTCTGTTATAATTCATGTTACTGAATTTCAATGTATAACACAGACCTCAAGTTCAACCTCAGTGACACTGAAGATCAAAGATTTTTTCCACTTGGTAAAAATTTTAGATATATGATCCATGGACACTTCATTTTAGGTATCTTTACAAATATGTTGCTGTTACTGTTATTGATATTGTTATTATTATTTATAATGTATTAACATTACACCCCAGTTATAGCCCCCTCACTCATCTCCTCCGCATCCCACCCTCTCTCCCTCTCCCTAGTCCTCTGATAGAAAAAGTCCTCCTCCTCTACTGTCTACCTCTAGCCTATCAGGCTCCATCATGACTGCCTGGATCCACTTCCACTGTGGGTTAGCTAGGTCACCCCACCAAGGAGAAGTGATCAAGGACCATTAATATGAAAAGTAATTGGAATGTTCTGAAATAAAGACAATTACAGATTAAATTTTATCATTAGACATTTCAGTATTCAGTGTATGTTTGTAAATGACAAAGAAATAAAACACTGAAAAAAATATATTACCCATTTACTGGGGTCAGAGTAACTGCTCAAAAGCCAAAGCAGCAAACATTTGGTTTCTTTTAAACAAATTATACATGACTAGAGGAGAAAATGTTATTAGCGCAATATGACACGTACTTGACTTTCACTAGCTTTGCATTCATTTGTACTTAAATTGTAAGAAAAGAATGAGTGAGAAGAAGAAAAGGAACCCACTTTATTACATATGGGAGCACATAGGAAATGTGACATAAACAAAATATTCCTGCTTTTTAAATAACAGCAATGAGTATATTTCTACATACAAACTACGAATGTTCTGTAGTTTTTATAATTAAACTTATCTAGAAATGTTCTCAAAATCTTTTTGGTCTTTAATCCAATTATTTTCTTATACATATTCAAAAAGTTTCTATAGAAATTGATTTTATTAAAACTCAATTAAGTATACCACTACATTGAGTTTCAATATGAAATAAGAATTTTATTAGAAAATATGAAGACCCTGTATGTTCTGATAATACTCGTTAGAGACAAATGAAGATGACATAGTATTTTAAGTGTCAAGTCTACAATCATGGAGATAGATTTGGTAGAAAATTTTCAAACTGTAGAAATTTGAAAAACAAAAGACATATGGGATATAAGCTGCTACTTTTCATTATACCAAACATTTTTACTAGATCCTAAAGACATGTTTTTATTCATTGGTTGGTTGGTTTTGTTTTAACTCTTATCAGAGGCTAGGGATAAAGGCCCACAGCTCAGTTCTAGCCATTTAATTATCCGGTTATACTTTAGCAGTGATTTTCTTTTTATAGACAGAGTCATGCCCTCCTTTTTACATTCAGCTTTAACTCATAAGTTATAAAGCATACTTTGCCTTTCACTCCTTATTTCTTCCAAGTTCAAAATAGTTAAAGACGAAGACCCAGCAAAGACAAGCAATTGCAGCCAGAGATTAGGCCAAAAACTATGGTTTTAGTCAGACAAATACAAAAGGAATAATTTTACCTCTGTTGGCAACCAGTACTTGAATAAGGCTTATTTCACTATTTTTAAAGATAACCCATTGCTTATCTCAGACATCTGAAGTACTGAGAGAACGTTACAGTTTTGTTTCTGCTAATTAAAGGAAGAAATCCTTGGACAACAGTAGTGATACCCTAAGATTCAGGGAGGGGAAGAAATTCAATCAAGATAATACTGAAAGAGATCTTGGTAGCAGGTCCAACATACTAGTCAACTACAGTAAAAGCAGACTTTTGACTGCAGATTCTGTTATTTCATTTTGACAAAGATTTGCTATGGAAACTTGCATATTTTCCCTTACTTGAACATAATGTACTGTTCATAAAAATTGATCCAAGAGCCTTGTCCATTTATCTTTCTCCTGTACATTCTGAGTAAAACACATTGCTCATGTGAGAAATAAACTTATAAAATAATACACTCACTGAACTAGCAAAGTAAAGAGAGCAGCTAAATATCAGTCACTTGACCCTATTGGCTGCTTCTCTGTGGTTAGCTTGTGGGCCCATTCAGAAAACACTGAGCAGTCAGCCTGCAAATGGCAGCTGTGCTTGAGCTGAAAAGTAAGAAGCACATGTGCCTCAAGTTGTCTGTCGTGTCAAGTTGTTTTCTCAAGGTATTTTAGCTTGGATTTTCATTTTCTTTATACTTTCTTCATTAACATGTAATTACCAATATGCAGTGTTCAGAATCCTTTTGCTACAGAACAACAAGCACCTTCTTTGCCCAGTGAAAATCCAGTGGAATAAGTACAGTAGAAGAAGCCCAGGGCACATTATCTTTTGTCATGAGTGTGGGCAACCTTCATTGCTCTGATGCTTAGGGACATTACGGTTTTCCAAGTCTTTTTCTGACTACTGGTTTCTTATAATTTCATTGTATTAGTAAGACTGATTACCACAAAATCTATTGTCATAATGTTTCATGACAATACAGATGAATTCTGTGTGTTGGAGAGATAAATGAGAATACAGGAAGAATAATTTGGGGGTTATTTCCTCTTGTTGCTGTACCAACTTTACAAACTAGTGATGAGTTAAGCCCAAATCCATTCTGACAGTTCTGTATTTGAGAAACCTACTATATATGCCTTGACAATAAAATCAAAGTGTCATTAGGCAATCATTTTTCCTGAAAACTCTAAGGGAAAAATCTCTTTATCACTCATTTGGGTCATTGACAAATTCAGCATAATTTCACACTAAGGTCTTTCTTCTTTTCCTAACAACAGAGGAAAATTTCACCTTTGAGAATCCTAAACATTGTTTGGTTCTTGACTGCCATCCTTCAGGTTTAAAGGGGGGGAAGGGAAACAGAGATATAAATCTGTTCTTTCTTTATTTTTTCCTCTTCCATTTTAAGGATGTTGATTAGGTTGGATCTACTTGGCTAGACTTCCTACCTCACATCTTTAACAAAGTCATGTCTTCAGAGTTTCATTGTCTATATCAGGTAACCTATTTCCAGATTATGGAATATTTGTGTCATGTGAAATTGAACCCACTAACTTGTAGGTAGAATAGAGAGTTCTATAACTAAGCAAACAAGTCCTAAAATATAAATTCTTTGAAAATTATTATACTCACCTTATGTTTCAGATTATTATGTATCAGGACACTACTCATACACTTGAAATGTGTTAGATATGTTGTTCAATAACTATCAATTATGTTGATTTAGTAAACAATTTATATATTTCAGTTTTGTGTGTTACCATTCAAACTTAACTAACAATAGATATGAATTTTATATATTTCTAATGAATGAACATTTAATAAATACGAGATAAAAATACTCCTCATCTTGCAGTCACCTCAACAAATTAGATATTGTATTCACTTTCTTCAGTTTTACTTCTGCTTTGTACACATCCCTTCTTTTCGTCTTCTTGATTTGCACACAGTGGTTTTGTTTAGTCCATTCAAATGTAATATCATTGATGAAGATATAATTTTATCTCATGTCTTACTACTTATCTATGCCTTGCTATATGTTAACAAGACAAAGCCCTTTTCTCCATGTGTTTTAACAATCATTTCTTTATTTTTTCTATGTATGGTCATAATGTGCACACTGCAACACTTGTAACACAGTATGCAATGAATACTTTGTCACTAAATTAAAGAATGGTTCAAAAGGAAGTCTTAAATAAAACAGTATTTATAACAGATAACTTGTCCAAATTTCGTATTACATTATAAAATCCACAACATGCTTGAATAAACTCCAGGAATATGCTAGAGGAAACGCTATCAGTATACTTCTGGGAAAATCTTCTAAATCGTTTAATGCAAGACTGGCTGGTATAGAATGATGCATACTCTCAAAGGTAATGCTGTTATTGTGTTAGAATGACAAAAACTCAGATCTTCATAGAAAACACATGAAATGAATTGCAATTTAACAACATATTTATAAATACTGATATCAGAAAAAAACCCCTTCCCCAACCTTTTGGAAAAACCAAAAAAAAGGCAAAAAAAAATTAAAAAATAATTTTTTTTGTTCTCAAATAATATATCCTGATTATTTTTTCTTCTCTGTCTACTCTTCCCAGCCCTGCCCCATTCACAACTTCTCTGTTTCTCATTAGAAAACAAACAGGCTTCTAAGGGATATAATAAAATAAAATATACTAAGATGAAACTAAAATGAACACATTGAAATTAGATAAAAACAAACAAATAGAAGGAAACAGCCCAAGAAAAGGCATAAGAAGCAGATATAGATAGAAATGCTTAATCATTTCCATACTCAGGAAACCCATAAGAAAGAGAAAACTATAATATACACACAACGGACCCAGAAGGTGAAAAGAAAGAAAAAATAAAGAATAAAATTTAAAAAGAAAAAGAAAAGAGCAGGACATGTTAGGAAACAAGGAGCTCTGAAGATTGCCACTGAGTCTGTTTTCTGGTTTTCTGTCTCCTGCTGGTCATGTAGCCTAACCTTAGGCATGTCTTATTTCCCCAGAGAGAATTCCTTAGAGAAATTACCCATTTACAAGTGGTTATCAATTGGAAATAGCTTCGGGGATAGGGATGAGAATGTGCCCACTTCTCCTTTCAGCTGTAGACCCCATCTAATGAAGACCCATATAGGCCCTTTGTGTGATACCTTGGTTTCTGAGTTCCTAAAGGCACTGTTCCTGCTGACTGAGATGTCCTTGTTTTCTTGGTGTTTTCTATCCCCTCTGGCTCTTGCACTCTTTCAACAGCCTTTTCCACTAGGTTCTCTTATACTTGAGAGGAAGGATTTGATGAAGACATCCCATTTCGATCATCCACCAGGACTGTTCATAGTCAGGACCAGCAGGACTTTGGTGGACAGACAGGAATAAAAGGCCATATGAAACTTGGAAATGTAGAGACAATTGAAAGAATTTTAGTGTCCTTGGAAAAATAAACACAATCTGGTAGTGGGCAAAAAGGAATGCAAGAGAAAGTTTTCACAGTTCTATAATATAATCTCTCATGCTCTGAGAGAGACATGAATAGAAAAAAATGTAAATTAAGGTGTGCAGTATGGTCTCTTTTGTTACTTTATTTTATTACTTTTATAGCTCTTAGTTTTGAAGATTTAGATCTGAGTATGGTTTAGTCTTATTTCATAGAAATGACATCCTCCTTTCATCTGTTCGAAAAGTTGATTTATGTACAGTCTGCCACAGATACTGTATAAATATGTGAGGCCATGTTGAATTGGGAGATAATAGTTTTGCTGTGAGAACTTGTATATGCTTTAATATCAACTAGGACATCTTCCCAGCATCACTGCTTCAAAGTAACAAAATATTATATTTTTTTTATAGATGGAATGGATGCTTTTACCAGATTTCTTAAAACTGAATTCAGTGAAGAAAACATTGAATTTTGGGTAGCCTGTGAAGATTTCAAGAAATGCAAGGAACCTCAACAAATTGTCCTAAAAGCAAAAGCAATATATGAGAAATTCATCCAAAATGATGCCCCAAAAGAGGTACAGTGAGGACTGGAAACATTTGGAATTTCTTAATACCATTACAGGGTCTCTTTTCACCAAATTGGTCTCCTCATTCATTCTACCACAGAGTTTTGCTTAAACTGGTTAATTGCAGATTTCTACTTGTTGACAGAATATACCATAAAATAATTATGACTTAAAGTATAAAGGCACTCTCCAGAGTTAGAGCAAGAGTAATTAAACTTACATCATTTTGATTCTAATCTAATTTGTTTCTCTAATCTGTATTATCTTAGCAGAAACAACTACTTATTAGAAACTAAAGATCCCTGAAACTGATAAAGATAAGACAAACAAATATAAAAATGTTAAACATGCGTGATGCTTTATGTGGTTGTACCGAGCCAGCAGCATGGTTCCGTTCATTACAGGTGCTTATCTCCAAGCCTGAAGTCCTACGTTCAATGTGCAGCCCCCACATGGATAAAAGGGAACCAACTCCCTAAAGTTATCCTCTGATTCTCATACCATGTCATGGTACTTGTGTCTCCAAAATAACAAATATAGTTAAAATATGCTTATCTTATATACCTATGAAAGGTTTTGTTCTTCCAAAGAAATTATTTTAGCAGTTCAGTATAGGCTAAAAGAAAAGAATTAATAGACATACAATGTAACTCTGTTGTGACAGTGCTCTAAGTAAAAAGCTATTATTCTTTCCTTTCTTTACAAACTAAACGAATTGATCCTGCAGTGTAGTTGGTAAATTGACTACAAATTTAGCAGATATTGCTTAACTGTCATAAGATATTAAATGGTTTGATGTTTCTATACTGTACTCAATACATCTTATTTTGTTTCCAAGGTAGAGCAGGTTTTCTCTCACCGTTCAACTAAAAATTAATACGATTGTACTAGCTTTTTTGCTTCTGTAACAAATACCTAAGGTCATTCAAATTAAGGAAAGAATTTTTTTTTCGCATTTCAGAGGATATTTCATCCTGTTGCTTTAGGTACTAAAGCAAATCTGTATGTAAAGGCAGAGAAGCATGGCAGAAAAGTGTGCTCACTTTGTGGTAGCTGAAAGAAGAAAGGGGAAGGCAGGGAAGGGAAGGAGATAGAAAGGCAGAGAGGGAGAAAGATCTGAATTCCATTATTGCCTCAATGCAGAACTTCAATAACCCAACTTCTTTGCATTACGTCCTACCTCCTCCCACCCCGAGAGATTCCATCACAGTCCAATAGTGCTTCGGGGTGTCAACCAGGCCTTGATTATATGACCTTCTGGGAAATCTTTAAGACTGAAGCGAATACACGGTGTGCAATGCACTGCTCTCCATGTGCTTATGGTATACTAGGAAACCAGCTTTTTCTTTAGCATATTATGGTTACACAGTGGCAGAAAATATATAATATTAGTACCAGATATATCAACTGGAACAAACTTAAAAAATGAATAAAATTGTATATTTAAGACACATTCATATGTTGGCACATTTTTTTTCTTTGTAGGAAAAATAAGATGATGAAGAAGGCAGCAAGCAGAAGAGAAGGGTCTTATTGATATCACTACTATGCCCCCCAGCTTATCATTCCCTTAACTTAAGCACTAACTCCTGAGATTTTTATTTCCCCATTGTGAAAATGATTGAGTTAAGGTAATAATCGATTGATAGCTACCGCTGAATTATTCAATTGTGCTGTTAGAATAAGCATAATTATTAATAAAGAGCTATGTTAGCCAGCTGAGATACCACCCTAGAATACAATACTGCATCCCTAGACTCTAGGAAGAAATACCGGGGGATCCAAGCACAGCATGCTTCCTCCAATAATGTAATGAGATGGTCTCAAAGATGTTGTATTAGAAATCCTATGATTTTCCCTTCCTTCTGTTTATGCAGGTTAACCTTGATTTTCACACCAAAGAAGTAATTACCAAGAACATCACACAACCCACTCTCCACAGTTTTGATGCAGCACAGAGCAGAGTGTATCAGCTCATGGAACAAGACAGTTACACACGTTTTCTGAAATCTGAGATCTACTTACATTTGCTAGAAGGACGACCTCTGAGACCAACAAATCTCAGGAGACGATCACGATCATTTACCTACAATGACTTCCAAGATGTAAAGGCAGATGTTGCCATTTGGCTATGAGTAAAAGTAATTTTTCTTGTTTTGATGGTAACTGTGTTCATCTGCTTTTAAAATATGGTTCCTGTATAGTAAGAAATGATTTCACTTTTAAAATATACCAGGTAAAAGTGTTTTTTTTAAATATAGAAAATTTTAAATATAGAAAATTTATACTAAAATAAACCATAGTATATCTCCCAATATATCTTATGAAAATCTATTTAATAGTCTATTCATAATAAATCTCTATTTCTTCAATAGCAGTCAGTAAAAAGATATTAGCAATGCCTTGTAAATTGTTAAAGAAAATATAAACTTCTCAGTAATGTCACATTCAGTTTGGATTATTTTTCTAGATATAAACAATGTACTTAGGTAACTGTATATACAGATGATATTTTACATAATAATAGGTTGGAGCATATAGAAATGATCCATTTTTTTATAATGGGGAAGAATGGACATTTATTGTTGCATACTAATTCTGACTCCAGAATACCTGCTTATCACTTCCACTTTTAAGCCAACAACAAGAAATGTTATAAAGACACATTTCTCTCTAGCGGTTAAACAGATTAATCATAAACCAGGTAGATGTGTGAGAGTGCACTCTGCAGTCATACTCACTGCAACTGATGAACATTCCCCATTAGACAGAGCAACACTCCTTATGACAGGAGCATGTTCCTATCAACGTATGTCTACATATACACTAAAGGGACTACATTCTCTCCCAGATATGCGCATGCCACTGAAATAACACCAATCACTGCTTGGATGATGACAATGACATGCTTCTACACACTATTTATGCCTCAAAATTGAAAATTAATAAAGTTGAAGTAGAAATCTAAACTGAGAGGTGGTGAAAATCTAAATACACAAACCTGACAACTTAGACATCAGCCAACCCTTAATATTATGTTTGTATAATTCTTGTCTAATACTGTATTATGCAATAAGATTGTCCTAATAAATATGTCTCTATATTACAGAAATACTTCATTACAATGTTTTGAATAGTCTGTAAATGTAGGCATTAAAAATGACATGTTTTCAGATCAGTAAATGCTATCATTTTTGTTGAAATAAATAACATATTTAACCATCTATAATAATAAACTGTTCAAACATATTTATCAACAGTTAACTTTATTTGACAAGATCTCTCCAAATACCTCTGTGTTCTTATGTTTGAATTACACTGAGACAGGAAATCCTATTCATCTATTGTGTCATTAAATATTAAAGTTCATTTTTAAATGCAAAAACAAAATATAAAGAGCCACTGAGAAGGTGATTTTTAATTTTTCCTAGGATTATTTATTATAAGAAACATCTCTGTTCCATGGAATATAATTGTTTTATACACTGAACTAAGATGGCACATGCTTTCTAATCTACTTATGGAGTTTATGGTTTGATTTTATAGCATTGTTGTGGAAAATATACACATGCACACACACGCACCCCGCACACATACAAATCGGAATTTACCAAGTGACAATCAAATCACACTTGAGCCTGTGAGGACCTGGTACTCTGTACTAGAGGCTGGAGTCTCAACATAGAGAGTAGTCCCAGCATGGTTGTTATGAGGGAACAACCGACTGGCTTCTCTGTTCACAAGGCAGGAATCTTCAGTTTGCCCAACTTCGCCTGGACCTGGAAACTTCCTAGAAAATGGCCGGTTTGTTTTCCAGTATAAAGTTTGGAAACCCTGCTACTACTAGCTGCAGAAGCAACAATGGGGCAAATCAACTTGCTGGCAAGAGGGAAGGCCAGCCAAGTGAGTAAAAAGTGGGAGAAAAAAAAAAACTTTCTTCTAAAATAATTCTTAAAATCTCACAGTCTGGGGGGCGGAGCCAAGATGGTGATGAGCACACGGATTTCCGTATGTTGAACCACCCTTGCATGCCTGAGATGAAGCCTACTTGGTCATGGTGGATGATATCTTTGATATGTTCTTGGATTCGGTTTGCAAGTATTTTATTGAGTATTTTTGCATCAATGTTCATAAGAGAGATAGGCCTGAAGTTCTCTT
>REGO01000945.1:18291-28930 GCA_010120015.1 Rhombomys opimus
CCATTCGATATTCCTCTGTCGAGAATTCTCTGTTTAGCTCTGTTCCCCATTTTTTAATTGGATTACTTGGTTTGCTGCTTTTCAGCTTCTTTAGTTCTTTATATATACTGGATATTAGCACAGTGTCAGATATAGGGTTGGTGAAGATCCTTTCTCATTCAGTAGGCTCTTGTTTTGTTCTGAGGACAGTGTCCTTTACTTTACAGAAGCTTCTCAGTTTCATGAGGTCCCATTTATTGACTGTTGTGCTTAGAACCTGTGATGTTGCTGTTCTGTTTAGGAAGTTGTCTCTTGTGCCAATGAGTTCAAGGCTCTTCCCCACCTTTTCTTCTAAGTGGTTTAGTATGTCTGGTTTTATGTTGAGGTCTTTGATCCACTTGGACTTGAGTTTTGTGCAGAGTGATAAGTATGGATCTATTTTCATTTTTCTACATGTAGACATCCAGTTAGACCAGCACCATTTGTTGAAGATGCTGCCTTTTTTCCATTGAATGGATTTGACATCTTTGTCAAAAATCAGGTGTCCATAAATGTGTGGGTTTATTTCTGGGTCTTCTACTTCGTTCCATTGATCCACCAGTCTGTTTCTATGCCAGTACCATGCAGTTTTTAAAACTGTTGCTCTATAGTACAGCTTGAGATCAGGGATGGAGATACCTCCTTAAGATCTTTAACTGTAGAGAAATATTTTAGCAATTCTGGGTTTCTTGTTGTTCCTATGAAGGTGAGAATTTTTCTTTCAAGGTGTAAAGAATTGTGTTGTTAATTTGATGTGAATTGCATTGAATCTGTAGATTGCTTTTGGTAAGCATTGAATCTGTAGATTGCTTTTGGTAAGATGGCCATTTTTATTATATTAATCCTGCTAAGCCATGAGCATGGGAGATCTTTCCATCTTCTGATAGCTTCTTCTGATTCTTTCTTCAGCGACCAGAAATTTTTTTCATACAATTCTTTGACTTGCTCGGTTAGGTTCACACCAAGGTACTTTATGTCCTTTGTGGCTATTATGAATGGTTTCCCTAATTTCTTTCTCGGTCCTTTTGTCTTTTGTATACAGGAGGTGTACTGATTTTTTCAGTTAATTTTGTATCCTGCCACTTTGCTGAAGGTGTTAATCAGCTGTAGGATTTCCCTGGTAGAGTTTTTGGGGTCACTCACATATACTATCATGTCATCTGCAGTGATACTTTGACTTCTTCCTTTCCAATCTGTATCCCCTTGATCTCCTTCAATTGTTTTATTGCTCTAGCTAGGACTTCAAGAACAATGTTGAAGAGATATGGAGAGAGTGGACAGCTTTGCCTTGTCACTGACTTCAGTGGGATTGCTTTAAGTTTCTCTTCTTTCAGTTTGATGTTGGCCATAGGCTTGCTGTATATTGCCATTACTATGTTTAGATATGTGCCTTGTATCCCTGATCTCTCCAATATTTTGAACATGAATGGATGATGGATTTTGTCAAATGCTTTTTCAGCTTCTACGGAGATTATCATGTGGTTTTTTTCTTTCAGTTTGTTAATATGGTGGATCACATTGTTGAATTTTTTTTCTTTAAGTTTGTTAATATGGTGGATCACATTCATTGATGGATTTCTGTATATTGAAACATCCCTGCATACCTGGGATGAAGCCTACTTGATCATAGTGGATGATATCTTTGATGTGTTCTTATATTCGGTTTGCAATTTATTTTGTTGAGTATTTTTGTATCAATGTTCATAAAGGAGATTGGCCTGAAATTCTCTTTCTTTATTGCATCTTTGTGACGGTTAGGTACTAAGGTGACTGTGGCTTCATAGAATGAGTTTGGTAGTGTTCCTTCTGTTTTTATTTTGTGGAATGGTTTGAAGAATATTGGTGTTAGCTCTTCTTTGAAAGTCTGGTAGAATTCTGCGCTGAAACCATCTGCTCCTGGGCTTTTTTTGGATGGGAGACTTTTGATGACCGTTTCTCTTTCCTTAGGGGATATAGGACTATTTAATTGATTTACCTGGTCTTGATTCAGTTTTGATAAGTGGAATTGATCCAGAAAATTGTACATTTCATTTAAATTTTGTGGCTTATAGACTTTTGAAGTAAGTCCTAATAATTGTTTGGATTTCCTCAGTGTATGTTGTTATGTCCCCTTTTCCTTTTCTGATTTTGTTGATTTGGATAGTGTCTCTTTGCCATTTAGTTAGCTTGGCTAAGGGTTTGTCTATCCTGTTGATTTTCTCAAAGAAAAAGCTTTTGTTTCATTGATTCTTTGAATTGTTTTGTTTGTTTCTAATTTATTTATTTCAGCCCTGAGTTTGATTATTTCCAGCCACCTACTCCAGTTTGTTGTGTCTGCTTTTTTTTTCCCCCTATGGCTTTTATGTGAGCCACTAAGTTGCTGGCATGAGAGGTTTCAAATTTTTTCTTGTAGGCACTTAGTGCTATGAACTTTCCTCTTAGCACTGCTTTCATTGTGTCTCATAAGTTTGGGTATGTTGTGCCTTCATTTTCATTGAGTTCTTGGAAGACTTTAATTTCTTTCTTTATTTCTTCCCTGACCCAACTGTCACTGAGCAGCAGGTTGTTTAGTTTCTATGTGTGTGTAGGCTTTTTGTTATTTCTGTTGTCCTTGAGATCCAGTTTTAGTCCATGGTGGTCAGATAGGATACATGGGATTATTTCAATCGTTTTGTATAAGTTGAGACTTGTTTTATGACCAACTACATGGTTTATTTTGGAGAAGGTTCCATGAGGTGCTGAGAAGAAGGTAAATTCTTTTGTATTTGGGTGAAAGGATCTGTAGACATCTGTTAGGTCCACTAGATTCATGAGCTTTCTTAGTGTCATTGTTTCTTTGTTTAACTTCTGGTTTGTTGACTTATCTTTTGTTGAGAGTGGGGTGTTGAAGTCTCCCACTATAAATGTGTGAGGTTCTATGTGTGGTTTCAGTTTTATTAATGTTTCTTTTACAAATATGGTTGTTCTTGTGTTTGGGGTATATATTATCAGAATTGTGGTGTCTTCTTGGTGGAGTTTTCCTTTGATGGGTATGAAATGACCTTCCCCATCTCTTGATTAATTTTGGTTGAAAGTCTATTTTATTAGATATTAGAATGGCTACTCCTGCTTGCTTCTTAGGTCCATTTGGTTGGAAAACAGTCTTCCAGCCCTTTACTCTCAGGTAATGTCTATCTTTTGACTTAGGTGTATTTCTTGTATGCAACAGATTGTTGGGTCTTGTTTGTGCATCCATTCTGTTAGTCTCTGTCTTTTTATTGGAGAGTTGATTCCATTGATGTTAAGGGAGAGTAATGACCAGTGACGATTAGATCCTGTGATTTTCCTGTTGGGTATGGTAGTGTGTTTGGCTACTTTTGGTTTTGCTGTAGTGAGGTTATTTGTTTCCATGTGTTTTCATGAATGTAGTTAGTTTTCCTGGGTTCTAATTCTTCTTCTAGTATCTTCTATAATGCTGGATTTGTGGGCAGGTATTGTTTGACTTTGTTTTTGTCATTGAATATCTTGTTTTCTTCATCTATGAGGACTGAGAGTTTTGCTGGATATATTATCTTAGGCTGACATCTGTGTTCTCTTATGGTCTGCATAATATCAGTACAGGCCTTTCTTGCTTTCATAGTCTCTGCTGAAAAGTCAGGTGTGATTCTAATGGGTTTTCCATTATATGTTACTTGGCCTTTTCACTTGCAGCTTTCAGTATATTTTCTTTGTTCTGTATACTTACTGTTTTGATTATTATGTAGCGGGAGGATTTTCTTTTCTGGTCTAATTTATTAGGTGTTCTGTAGGCCTCTTGTAATCTTATAGGCTTCTCCTTTAAGTTGGGGAAATTTTCTTCTATGATTTTGTTGAATATATTTTCTGGGCCTCGGAGCAGGGAATCTTCTTTTTCCTCTATTCTTATTATTCTTAGGTTTTGTCTTTTCATATTGTCTTGGATTTCTTGGATGGTCTGTGTCAGGAAGTTTTTGGACTTAACATTTTCTTTGATGGATACATAGATTTCTTCCATTGTAACTTCTACCCCTGAGATTCTTTCTTCCATGTCTTGCAGTCTGTTCACTATGCTTACCTCTGTAGTTCCTGTTTTCTTCCCCAAATTCTTCTGTTCTCCAATTTCCTCCATTTGTGCTTTCTTTAATTTTTTCCAATTTTATCTTCAGATCTTGAGTTGTTTGTTTATTTCCTTCACTTGTCTGATTTTATTTTCCTGTTTTTCTTTTACTTTCTTCAACTGTTTGTTTGAACACTCCTCTGTTTCTTTTTCTTTTTATTTTTTTTATTATTAATTACACTTTATTCACTTTGTATCCCCCCATAAGCCCCTCCCTCCTCCCCTCCTGGTCCCACCCTCCTTCCCCTTTCTTCACACATGCCCCTCCCCAAATCCACTGATATGGGAGGTCCTCTTCTCCTTCCTTCTGATCTTAGTCTATCAGATCACACCAGGAGTGGCTGCATTGTCATCTTCTGTGGCCTGGTAAGGCTGCTCCCCACTCAGGGGGAGATGATCAAAGAGCAGGCCAATCACTTTATGTCAGAGGCAGTCCCTCTTCCCATTACTATGGAACCCACTTGGACACTGAACTGTCATGTGCTACATCTGTGCAGGGGTTCTAGGTTATCTCCATGAATAGTCCTTTGTTGGAGTATGAGTCTCTGGGATGTCTCCTGTGTTCAATTTTTTTTGTTCTGTTGCTCTCCTTGTGGAGACCCTGTCCTCTCCAGCTCTTACTATTTCCCACTTCTTACATAAGATTCCATACACTCTGCCCAACAGTTGCCCATAAGTCTCAGCATTTGCTTTGATATTCTGCAGGGCAGAGGCTTTCGAAGCCCCTCTGTGGCAGGTTCCTAGGTTGTTTCCTGTTTTCTTCTTCTTCTGATGTCCAACCTCTTTACCTTTCAGCGTTTTTGTCAGGGTCTTCTCTCTTGATTAGTTTCTTTAGATTAAATCACTGAAAGAAATAAAAGTAACACTTTTTGTTTCTTTCAGCATTTAATTATTTCTTCTCTGAAGGCCACAAACTGTTAGGCTGCATCTTCCCATATTTCTTCATGGATGAAGAAATATCTGCTTGTCTTTAACTTCCTCCATTTCTTTATGGATAGCCATGATCTGTTTGATTTTATCTTCCTCTAATTCTTTAGGTATTTCATTTGTTTCCTCTATTATCTTCTTCATCAGCATAGATGTAAGGTCATCTTCTTGAATTTCAATTATGCTGGGGTGTTCAGGGCTGCTCGCCTCTGGATGGCTGGGTTCTGGAGATGCCATATGCTCTGTCTTTTGTTGATTGAGCTTTTACGCTGACCTCTACCCATTGGGCTGTTTTAGGTGTTGGCTGTTAGTTTCTGGTGCTTCCTGGAATCCTGAGGTAGGGAGAATCCCCTTGGCAGGAAGATGATTTTTCCTGAAGGAGGCCTCCTCTGTTTTTTGGGTATGGTCATTGTATGGCCAGTGTTTCTCAGGAATTGCCCCTGCTCACCTCAGGCATATAGACCTGAGTAGTAGCTGTGGTCTTTGTTAGTCAGGGGGGGTTCTCCTCTCACTCATAGAAGACAGCTCAAGACAACTGCCCGGCTGCTGGGTTTCTTGTTATAATTTAGTGAGCTTCTTCTGTTGTTACACTGGTTTCCAGGTACAGTCCTCTTGAAGGACTTGCTGATTCTCTAGCTTTGGGGTTTTCTCCTCACAGGGAAACTCAGTCTGGTATCCTGGGGCACACAGTTCTTCTGTCTGGGAAGGTAAGAGGAGCGCCCAGCAAGTCTCTGGGCCAGAGGCTGAGTGCTCTGCTCTGGGCCGGGAGATTGTGAGCCCAAGTTTGAGATGGCAGCTGGGGGCGCCACTGTGGTCTGAAGGCTGTGTACCCAGTCTGGGACGGGGGCTGGGTTCTCCACTCTGGTCTGGAGGCTGGGTGCCTCACTCTGGGCCAAAGCTGTGTGTCCCTGTCTGGGATGGAGGCTGGGGACTCTGTTCTGATCCAGAGGCTCCTCACTCTGATCTGGGCTGGCAGTGCGTGTCCACTTGTGAGCCAGAGGCTGTGCACGACTCTCTGGGCTAGCAACTAAGGGCTCCACTCTGGGTCGGAGGCTTGGCTCCTCACTCTGGGCTAGAAGCTGTGCCCCCTGGCCTGAGATGGCGGCTGGGGTCATCGATCTGGGCCCGTGGCTGTGAGCACCGATCTGGGCTGGCAGCTGTTCTCCCAGCTTTGGGCCAGAGGCTATGCAATCCTCTCTGGGCCAGCAATTGGGGTCTTTGCTCTGGTCCGGAGGCTAAGTGCCTCACTCTGGCCAGAGGCTGTGTGTTCCGGTCCTGGATGGAGGCTAGGGGTGCCGTAGGAGGCTGTGTGTGCCAAACTCTGGCCGTGGGTATGCCCACTGGTACCCAGGACCTTTACCAGGTATTGACTGGGTGACCTGAGGTCGGTCCCAATTAATTTCCACACTGTAGGCTTTCCTGTCACCTGGCAATCACAAACGCTGGTGTTTTAGGTCCCTGAATTCAGTCTCCTGGTCGCTGTGCCAACCCTGCTGTCCTGCTCCTCAAACACAGTGTCCTCCTGGGGCTGCCATCTTGTCACTCCCCCCACTATTCCTACTTTTATGAGAAAGTGCCAGAGCCTAAGCATTTCTGTGCATAGATTTAATCATTTATAAATTTAGAAAAAAATTTGAAGAAATTATTCCATCAATTTCACTTCACCGAAACATTTACACTTATGAAATGATCTGAACGAAGTTTATGTATTAACATAAAGTGTCCCTCTTTAAATTTGCACCATTTCTGTTTGGATAGGTGTGTTATGAATTTTAGTGGTTAATTAGTTTTTATGTCTTCAATAACTATTAATTACCCAGGATTTTAATTAAAAGTAAATTAGTAGTATTCCAGAAACCAAAAGCTATTTTAAATCACAATTCTGCTCTATAAAATATGCATAACTTCTGTTTGTTAAATACATTCACATATCTTGTATGTGTATAGGTATAATCAATCATCTTGCCAGCCGTTATCTTTGTGAGTTTTCCCAAATGAGCTTAGTCAATTGAAAAATAATGAGCTGTGTATTTATAAGTGACTCAAATTGACAAAAATCTGTACTACTTAATAGTCTTCAATGAAAATAATTACAAGAAAAGAAACTGCAGGTCAAATCACCTATGCTATGTTCAGTCATTAACCTGTAGCTTCTTGAAGCAAATCAACAGGATAGACATGAGCTATTGACATGAGAGTAGAGAATTTGAAGACAAAAAGCGTCATTATTAAACTGAACTTTAAATCTAAACTTAGGAGCAAATATTAAATGACCTTTTGGGAAAAGATATTAATTCACTGTTAAACAGTCTCTATGTAATAAAAAGGAAAACTCAGAAAATATCTATAATTTAGGCAGTTGTTTTTATACTATAAAGCACCATTAATATTGGTCATGCCAAAACTGAATTTAAAGAGATTCCAAGTCCCCATATTATCTATTTATTAATTGAGAAATCCTTTGTTAGTTTCTGTCTTCACCCTGGTTTATTCCAGAAAGCAATTTATTTCTTGGATGAGTTTTCTGTACTAGTGAATGACTTTCTTTTTGCTTTCTAAAAATCTCTTAGGAACCTTAAATTATTTCCTTCTGTTCTTAATCTAGGACTGTGGTGTGTGTGTGTGTGTGTGTGTGTGTGTGTGTGTGTGTGTGTGTGTCTGTGTCCATGATATGTATGTGTGTCTGTGCCCATAGCATATATGTGTTTGTTTGTATGTGTTTGTGTGCATGTATGTCTGTGTATGTGGATTTTGTCTGTAAATGTGTGTGTGTGTGTTTGCGTCTGTTCCTTAATGTGTGTGTGCATGCATGTAAACCTCTGTTTGTTTCTGTGGATTGGATGTGTGTATGTGTGTGTTTCTGTGTCTGTGGTGTGTGTGTGCACATGCCTGTGTGTCTATTGTGTCCTTGTGTGTCTGTGTGTGACATGTTTGCATATGTGTTCTTTTAAGAGCATATCTATCTCTGAAAAACTACTGGAAGTTTTGGGAGTATCCTCAGAAATATCAGCACATGCCTATAAACACACACCTTCAGTTTCAGTGAGATCAACATAGCACACCATGCATTCCTTTGTGTGCCATCAGATGAAGCTGACATGTAGTGGTTTCTGCTGCTCTTTAGATTTAAGCTGCTACTTGCATAATATTCAATATTCAATATTCAATCCCTGAATACAGGGATTCTTGTGATGACACTAAATTTCTGTGTTTATGTCATTTTCATTTTAAAAATAGAATGAATCTTTGATCACCTCCCCCTGAGGGGGGAGCAGCCTTACCAGGCCACAGAGGAAGACAATGCAGCCACTCCTGATGAGACCTAACAGACTAGGATCAGAAGGAAGAAAAAGAAACCCTCCCCTACCAGTGGACATGGGGAGGGGCATGCATGGAAAAGGGGGAAGAAGGGAGGAGTTGGGAGGGGAAGAGGGAGGGAAGTAGAGGGGGGATACAAAGTAAATATAGTATAATTTTAAAAAAATAGAATGAATCAAAAGAATATGTAGTGAAAACTTTTAGGATTTAGAAATTTAGCTAATATTCAAAAGGGTTTGGTAGGAAAATTAATGATCAAAGATTGGCTGCATAGGCAGTCACACTGGTAATGAGATCCTTGCAGAGCATGGTAAATTAAAAAGTAAGGGGTTCTCAGTGTGGATTTCCAAATTGATAAGATCTGCACCTTTTCTCAATCTGTCTCTCTCTCTTTTTTCTAAGGCCTTCAAACCTTAGAACTGCATCTATAACATCTAAAATACATTCTTTTTTAAATTTAATTTAATTTTTTATTATTAATTACATTTTATTAACTCTGTATCTCAGCTGTATCCCACAACCTTATTCCCTCCCAATCCCATCCTCCCTCCCTCATTTCCTCCCGGCCCCTTTCCAAGTCCACTGATTGGGGAGGACCTCCTCCCCTTTTATCTGACCTTGTTTTATCAGGTATTTTCAGGACTAGCTTCAAAGTCCACCTCTGTGGCCTAGTGGGACTGCTCCTCCCTTGTTCGGTGGGGAGGTCAAAGAGCCTGCCATTGAGTTCCTGTCAGAAATAGTCCCTGTACCCCTTACTACGGAAAACCAATTAGTCACTGAGCTATCACAGGCTACATCCAAGCAGAGGTTCTAGGTTACATGCATACATGGTCCTTGGTGGAGTATCAGTCTCAGAAAAGACCCCTGTGCCCAGATATATTTGGTCCTTGTGGAGCCCCTATTCTTTCCACTTCATACTAACTCTCCTTCTTTCATATGATTCCCTGCACTCTGCTGAAGGTTTGGTTATGAGTCTTAGTATCTCCTTTGAAACACTGATAGTAGAGTCTTTCACATGCCTTCTGTGGTAGGCTCCTGTCCTACATCCAGTGCACATCTCATTTGTCTTTCTAAGTGAGGATTGATCATCTTAACCCGTGTCAACTTTCTTGTTTATCTTCTTTACGTGTATAGACTTCATTATGTTTATCATATCTTGTAGGTCTATATATGCAAGTATATACCATGTTTGTCTTTCTCCTTCTGGGATACTTCACTTAGAATGATCTTTTCTAGATCCCAACATTTTCCTGCAAATTTCATGATTTCCTTGTTTTTGATTGCTGAGTAGTATTCCATTGTGTAAAAATACTACAATTTCTGTTTCTATTCCTCCATTAAGGGACATCTGGGTTGTTTACAGGTTCTGGCTATTACAAACAAAGCTGGTACAAACATGGTTGAGCAAATGTAGCCTTATTGTGTACATGAACCTTTTTTGCAAATATGCCTTGGAGTGGTATAGCTGGATCTTAAGGAAGCACTATTCCTTGTTTTCTGAACAAGCACCAGATTGATTTCCAGAGTGGTTTGTAACAGTTTACATTCCCACCAGCACTAGCTGTGGGTTCCCCTTTCTCCACAACCTCTCCAGCATGTGTTGTCACTTGAGGTTTTGATTTTGGCCATTCTGATAGGTGTAAGGTGAAATCTCAGGGTCGTTTTGATTTGCATTTCCCTGATGGCTAATGAGGTTGAGAATTTCTTTAAGTGCTTCTCTGCCATTCTATATTCTTCTATTGAGAATTCTCTGTCTATTTCTGTACCCCATTTTTTAATTGATTACTTGGTTTGTTGCTTTTCTGCTTCTTTAGTTCTTTATATATACTGGATATTAGCCCTCTGTCAGATAAAGGGTCGTGAAGTTCCTTTCCCAGTCTGTAGGCTGTCGTTTTGTTTTGATGACAGTTTCCTTTCCTTTACAGAATCTATTCAGTTTCATGAGGTCCCATTTATTGATTGTTGTTCTTAGAGCCTGTGCTGTTGGTGTTCTGTTCAGGAAGTTGTCTCCTGTGCCAAGGAGTTCTAGGCTGTTCCCCACTTTATCTTCTAACCGATTTAGAATATCTAGTTTTATGTTGAGATCTTTGATCCACTTGGACTTTAGTTTTGTGCAGGGTGATAAATATGGATCTATTTTCATTTTTCTGCATGTAGACATCCAGTTGGACCAGAACCATTTGTTGAAGATGCTGTCTTTTCTCCATTGAAAGGTTTTGGCTTCTTTGTCAAAAATAAAATATTCACAGGTGTGTGGGTTTATTTCTGGGTCTTCTATTTGGT
>REGO01000945.1:42204-58430 GCA_010120015.1 Rhombomys opimus
GTTTTTAAATTCAAACTCTATCCTCAAAATAGTTAGCTTCTGAACTTTCATGAACATTGTAAGTTCTATGAGACAGTTTCATGCCCTCTTTGTTTTTCACTTTTTCCTGAGAAGGAAGATATGGCTGGGGAGCTCACAAACAGAATTTAAATTAACATCTAAATAAATTATTCTTCTACAACTGAAAACCACAGTATCATGTGAAGATAATCAAATACATTTAGCAATGCAACTATGCCTTGGTGGATATCTGATATTTGTCAAGAAAAATAAAATTCCTTCAAACTTGAGTGGCTAGATCTATTAAAAATAAATACAAGCATGGCTTGGAATACATTATGCCACACTGTTTACTGGCTAACTGTAAAATCTTTTGATAGAAAACTCTAAAACCATTTTTCTGATATAAAACACTGGAAATTTTATGAAAAACAATCTATGTATTACAGATTTTATTACATATGACACATTGTGGATAAATGATTGATTTCAGTGTGTAATTAAATTACAAAATACCTTAGTTATTGTGATAGAGATATTTAGAATGGCTGCCATGTTATCAATAGCCTGGAATTCTTGCACTGTGATCATATTTACATCTTCAAGGTAGACTGAGGTAATTTAACTCACATTTGGAGATGATCACAGGGCAAAAACAATGAATAATATTTCCAGAACACAATTTTTTTGATCTTCACACTCTCATTTATTTAGAAATGGAGAACAGAGAATAGCAATAGATAATACTTAGAGACATATAAAGGATTACCCCCAATTTTAAAAAGAGACAAATTTTGGAATATATATCAATATTTTACATGAAGACCTGTGTTAACATAATTTCCATTGCTAAATATAACAAAGAATGTGAAAGGTGAAAAACAGGAAAAAAAAAAGAAGTTGAACAAAGCACCTAAATTTCAGAAAAAAAGGCGAGGGCAAAGATTGTTAAAAGAAAATTTAAAGGGATTTCAAGAAACACAACAAATGAAAGTTCAGAATCTAAATTCTATATTAAGGACATGTGAGCATGTTTTTGTGCTATTCACCTGCAAAATATAGATAAAGAATTTGAAATAAATTTTAAAATATTAAGGATATTGGCTCAAAACATATTCTTCTCATTTGTTCTTATTCTTTAAAATTTTAATTTAGAAACTAAAAATATTTATTGAGAATTTATATACTAGCATGAACCTGTTTACTACTTCACAAACACTACATGCTTAAGGAAAAGATAACAATGAATTTGGAACACTAAAATTTTCTTATAGAAAAAACTATCAAGCACTTTACAAGTATAAGTTGAGTTGTGACTCTTTACTCAAAAGCACATTTATAGCAGAACTGTTAAAAAATATGCAAACTCATTCTTAAATAATGCTGAAAGTTAATGCATAATTCCTTCAAATCTACTGCTCCAAGCAACAAACAAGTAGGTGAGTTAATAGAAAAATAATGGATGAGATTACTTTTTAATTTAATTGATTTGTTTATTTCTTACAATTTATTCACTTTGTATCTACATTGTAGCCCCTGCCCTCATCTCCTCCTAGTCTTAACCTCCCTCCCTCATCTCCTCCCATTATTCTCTCCAAGTCCACTGACAGTGGAGGTCCTCCTCCCCTTCCATCTGACCCTAGTTTATCCAGTCTCATCAGGACTGGCTGCAATGACCTCCGCTGTGGCCTGATAAGGTTGCTACCCCATCAGGGGTTGTGGTGGTGGTCAAAGATCCAGCCACTGAGTTCATGTCAGAGACAGTGCCTGTTCCCATTTCTAGGGATCCACATGTGGGTATTGTAGGAAATCTTATGAAAGAAGGGGAAGATAGAAAGACATGGAGGGAACAAGTGCACCACAAGAAGAGCAACAGAAACAAAAGATCTGGGCACAGGGGTCTTTTGTGAGAATGATACTCCAACCAAGGACCATGCATGGAGATAACCTAGAACCCCTGCACAGATGTAGCACATGGCAGGTCAGTGTCCAAAAGGGTTCCCCAGTAATAGGAACAGGGACTGTCTCTGACATCAACTCATGGGCTGGCTCTTTGATTACCTCCACCTCAGAGGGGAGCAGCCTTATCAGGCCACAGAGGAAGACAATACAGCCAGTTCTGATGAAACCTGATAGGCTAAGGTCAGATGAAAGGGGAGGAGGACCTCCCCTATCATTTGAAAGGAGGAGGGGCAAAGTTGAAAAAGAGGGATGGAGGGTGAAATTGTGAGGCGTGAAGGTAGAGGAAGTGGCTACAACTGGGATACAAAATGAATAAGCTGTAATTAATTTTGAAAAACAATTATATAAGTTAAGGTAGAATGAATATTATTAAGCCTCTTCCCTAGGGTACTCATTGTTGTTTACCTTCTTTAGGGCTAGAGATTTTGGTATGTTTATCCTGTATTATATGGCTAAGATCTATTTATAAGTGAGTATATACTATGTGTGTCTGCTTCTGAATTACCTCACTCAGGAGGATTTTCTCTAGTTCCCGCCATTTGCCTGCAAATTTCATGATTTCCTTGTTTTTAATTGCTTATTCGTATCCTGTTGTGTAAATATATCACAATTTTTTGTATCCATTCTTCAGTTAAGGGAGATCTATGTTGTTTCCAGATTCTGACAATTACGAATAAAGCTGCTATGAACATGGTTGTGCAAATGTCTTTGTTGTATGGTGGAGCATATTTGAGATATATGCCAGGATTTGAATAGCTGGATCTTGAGGTAACACTTTCTAATTTTCTGAGAAAGTGCATTCCAAAGTGGTTGTACATGCTTACACTCCCACCAGCAATGAAGGAAGGTTCTCAACAACTTCTTAAGCATGTATTTTCACTTGAGTTTTTGATCTTAGCTATTCTGATGGGTATGAGGTAGAATCTCAGGTTTGTTTTGATTTGCATTTCTCTGATGAATAAGGACATTGAGCATTTCTTTAAACATTTCCCTGCCATTTGATATTCCTGTGTTAAAAATTTTCTGTTTAGCTCTGTACTCCATTTTTAATTGGGCTACTTGGTTTGTTGGTATTTAACTTCTTGAGTTCTTTATACATTCTGGATATTAGCCCTCTGTCAAATGTAAGTTTGGTGAAAATCTTTTCCCAGTCTGTAGGCTATCGTTTTGTTCTGTTGACAGTGTCCTTTGCTTTACAGAAGCTTTTCAGTTTCATGAGATGCCATTTATTGATCCTCGATGTTACAGCCTGTTGATCTCAATGTTTTTGGTGTTCTGTTCAGGAATGTCTCCAGTGCCAATGAGTTCAAAGCTCATATCCATATTTTCTTCTAACAGATTTAATGTGTCTTGTTTTATGTTTAAGTCTTTGTTCCACTTGAAGTTTACTTCTGTGCAGGGTGATAAATATGAATCTATTTGCATTTTTCTTCAGATAGACATCTAGTTAGACCAGCAACATTTCTTGAAGATGCTGTCTTTTTCTATTGTATGGTTTGGCTTCTTTGTCTGTAGGTGTGTGGGTTTAAGTATTTGTAGGTGTGTAGGTTTTTTCAGGATCTTTGATTCAATTCCTTTGATCCAACAGTCTGTTTCTATGCCAGTACCACATTGTTTTTTATTACTGTTGCTCTATAACACAGCTTGAGATCAGGGAGGGAGAAAGCACCAGAATATCTTTTATTGCACAGGGTTGTTTTAGCTAATTTGAGTTTTTTGTTTTTCCATTTGAAGTTGAAAAATTTTTTTCAAGGTACGTAACAAACTCTGTTTGTATTTTGATGGGAATTACATTGAATCTATAGATTGCTTTTGGTAGGATGGCCATTTTCACTATGCTAATCTTACTGATCCAGGATCATGAGAGATCTTTCCATCTTCTGATCTGTTCTTCAATTTGTTTCTTCTAAGAAGGGTAAACAGGATAAACATTGGAAGTAGGAGATGACAGGGAATGGGAAAAGAGCCTTCCATGGGGGTCTCTGAAAGACTCTACAAATCAGGGTGTTGAAGCAGATGCTAAGCATCATAGCCAAACTTTGGGCAGATTTCAGGGAATCTTATGAAAGTAGGAAGAGATAGAAAGACCTGGAGGGGGCCAGAGATGGACAAGGAGACCAATAGAACCAAAAAAATCTGGACCATGAGGTCTTGCAGAAACTGATTAATCAACCAAGGACCAGGCATGGAAAGAACGTGGACACCCTGTTCAGATGTACTCCATGGGTATCTCAGTGTTCATGTGGGTTCACTAAGGGGATCAGGGGCATTCACTGTCATGAACTCAGTCTTGCTCCCTGGCAAGGTGGTCTTACTAGGTCACAGAGAAAGAGGATACATCTGTCCTGATGAGTCCTGATAGGCTAGGATCAGATAGTAGGAGAGGAGGACCTCCCTCATCAGTGGACTAGGGGATGAACATAAAGATGGGGAAGAGGGAAGGAGGGTGGGACTGGGAGAAGATAAGGGTGGTGGCTACAGCCAGGATACAAAGTGAATTATTATGATTAATAATAATAAAGAAAAAAATTATAAAAGAAAGAATGAACAAGCTTATTGCTATTACTCTATATTCTGAATGAAAAAAATCAATGTAGCTATTATTACACACATATTACTCATACACATATTCTATTGAAAACATTTCTTACATAAAATATATTAATATTTTGATTATAATTATAGAGTTATGATTTAGTTATTACTATTTTGCTTTTACATATTAACATAGAATCTATGTTTAATCACACTGAATTATGAGCAAATTCTTCACAATGATTTTCATAATGGCTACAAATTGCTATCTCACCACTGATGAACAAAAGTTCTTCTTTTCCTTATCCTTATCAGAACTTGTCTTTTTTTTTTTTTTTTACTTGATCATACATATTTGGCTATGCCAAACTGAAACTTATTTCTTGTACTGATAAAGATGTTGATTTTTCCATCATCATCATCATTATTTTTTTTTAATTTATTTACTTTGTATCCCAGCTGTACCCTTCCCCAGTCTCCTTCCAGTCCCACCCTCCCTCCTTTTTCCTCCCCTGTACCTCTTCCTTATTCCACTGATAGGGGAAGTCCTCCTCCCCTACTGTCTGACCCTAGCCTATCAGGTCCAATCAGGACCACCTGGATCCTGTTCCTCTATGGGCTAGCTAGTCTGCTCCACTAAAGAGAAGTGATCAAGGAGCAGGCAACTGAGTTATTGTTAGAGAATGTCTCTTTTTCTCTTATAGGGCCCCACATGGAGACTGAGCTGTCTGTGTGCTACATCTAGACAGATGTCTAGGTCCTCTCTATGCATGGTCTTTGGCTGATGCATCAGTCTTTGCAGTCCCCCTTGGGCTCAGTTTTTGTTTTATTTATTTATTTTTGGGGGATTTGTTGGTCTCCAAAAACAGAAATTTTTTTAACACTTTTATGTCTTCTATTTACAACTGTTTATCTTCCTGATAGTTTTGTTTTGATTATATATTATATATGTAGATGGTAGATATTAATCCTCTGTCTGATGTAGATTTGAGAATGACGTTCTTCTAATCTGTGGGCTTCCTCTTCTGCAAATTGATTGTTTCTTTTGCTGTACAGAATATTTTAATTTGATAAGGTCCCATTTGTGAAAGTCTGGTCTTAATTACTGAATGAGCAGAGTCTACTTAGAGCATTATTCCTTGCATCTGCGTTTTTTTACACATTATCTATATTTTCTAATATTTTAGATGTAACATTAATGTCTTTGATGCATTTGGGGTTTATTTCTGTGCAGAGTATATGAATCCAAATTTATATGTGTACACATGGAAGCCAATTTTCTAAAAATCATTTGTGGAAAATGGTGTCTATCTTCAAGGGTATATGTTTGATATCTTTGTCAAATATAAAATGGAATTGGTAAAATTAATTCATATTTGGGTCTTTCAATTGTTTCATTGATCTACATGTCTGTTTTTTAAATCAATACCATGCTTCTTTCTTTATTATAGTTTTGCAATATAGCTTGAACATGGTATTGTAATATGTCTGGCATTATTCTATTTATTTAAGGTTTATTTGGTTAATTGGGGGTATTTCCTGTTTCCATATCACTTTTGGAACACTTTTTCTCCTTCTGTGAAGATTGTTCTGCAGATTTTGATTAGGATTGCTTTAGGTATCTTATATTGCTTTTGGTAGGCTGGGAATTTTTATTGAATTTGTCAAATCTTGAGCCTTAAAAATCCTTTCACTTTCTAATGGCTTTTGAAAAAAATTGTCTTCTTTTCTTTGTACATTTTTTACATATTTGGTTATGTTTAATCATACATAATTTTGAGCTTCTTGTGAAACGATGTGTTTCTATAATGTCTTTCTCAACATGTTTGTTATTGGTATGTAGATAGTAATTTTTCTGTGTTGGCTCTTTTGGCTGTTATTTTGATGAAAGTATTGATCATTTCTGAAAGTGTTCTATTATAATTATCTGTATTTTTTTATTCCTAATGTTACATTTTCAAATAGGGATAATTTGAGCTCACTCAAGTGGGTTAACCCTCTTAATATCAGAGGTTGCTATGCAAATTGCTAAGAAAGAAATATATTCAGCAGTGTTGAATAGCTTTAAAAAATATGTACCATAATAATGACAGAAGAGGGAAGTTATTCTAAGTGCTGTCATTATGTAAATTGTATCTTGGGGATAACCAATAGCTGTCTAATTAGGCTTAAAGCCTGATCATTGAATGGGAATTCATGACTGGTACTGAAAAAAAAAGTAACTAATTGGCTATGACTGAAGAAGTCCTAGATACTAGAACAGAAAGTAAAACTATTAATACGTTTTTTTAATTTTATGTCTTACCTTCATTTAAAAATGTTCATATATATACATATATAATAAATTATAAAGCATATGCCTGTATATGTACTAATAATCATTGTTGAACATGTCATACACACATATACATACATATGCAATATAATTCATATATAAGATATCATTTATTCTTACAATAGCGGGTGAGGATACATCGCAGAAGTGGCAAGAGATTTCAAAAGCCAAAGAAGCAAAAATTGCTATAAGACACTGTCTTCTACACAGGGAAAAATTTTTACAAGTAATATATCACCAATACGGATGCTTAAACAAGGCCTTGTTAATGACTACACAAATTGATGTACCAATAGGCATGGTGGAAATTTCACCAGGCCTCAGGCCTACACAAGGAGCCATAGGCTATCTGTGTCTTCTAAGAGATTTATCCAGGGATAGGTTATTTGATAGTTTATCTAGTTCTAGTAGAACAACACTAAATCCACCCAGCTCTTTGTGTGTTTATAGGTGTGAACATGATATTTATGTATACATATGTACTAATAATATTTGTAGAATATTCAGGAATCTGAAAGGGGGTGATTGGAAAAGCAGTAAAGAGAGGAGAGGATAGAACAGAAAAGCAGTGTAATCATAAATTTCTCAAAAATACTTAGAAAATGTTTCTATGAATTATAAAACACACTCCAAAGTAGCTAGTGAACATGTTAGACATGTGTTATAGGAATTCCTTTAAACAGCTTTCCTTGGATGGTGATGGAGGTTTAAGGTTATATTTTGAGAGCCATCATAAATTATTATAGCTACCTGTCAAACGTCTTGTTGAATTAACTTCCTATTCTTAATCCAGTGCTCTAAATTATATTTTAATATGTCTGTGAACCTCCTGAAGCTTTATGTGAGCTTTTGCTTATGTATGGAATTTTCTGATGGGCAGATTTATAACATCATTGAATTGACAATGAGGGCTTAATTGCACAGAGTATAAGAAAGTGCTCTAGTGACATGATAAATATTTCAGGGCATTAAACTGGTATAACTGCTTAAAAGGAAAAATGATGTATGGGAAACATGGCTAAGTGAGTAAAATGCTTACTGCACAGGAATGACAGGATAAGTTTTGATTCCTTCCATCCACACAGATGTCTGGGCTCGGTGGCACACATCTGTAACACCAACACGTGAAAGATAAGTCAAGCAAGTATCTGGGGTTCTTGGCCAGCCGGTTTATTTGAATGGTTAACTACAGTTCCAACCAGGACTTGTTTGGAAAGTATCTGGTAAGAGACAAGCATCATCAACCTCTTGCCTCTATAGATATATGCATTGGCAAGTGGACACACATGTATGTATGTATGTATATATTTATATATGTATATATCAGCCTAAGGAAAGAACATAGTTTCCACAACCATAATCAAACAGAAGAATATATTCTATTAAGAGTGCACAGGAGTACATTCTATTAAGGGCTACCAGGGGTTATTATGGAGACCTAATATGGTAGAAACTTTCTAATATACACATATTAGAATTCTATATCTAATCTCTCTCTATATTATATATATATATAATTCCATATATATTCTCTCTATATACAATATATATATATATATATAGTAGATGAAAATGAAATTACCAAATAATGGGAGAAACAGAATCTCAACTAGACATCTTTGTCACCAAATGAATCTTTCTGCACCAAAAATGTTATGTCTAATTGAGTTATTGGTGAAAAGGAGTTCCATGGGAACACCCAAAGTCTTCAGGCTGTCGGCAAGACTATAGGTTGCTTTCCACAAACTGATGGCAAGGCCTGATTGCTGAAAAGAACAACTACACAACTTATTGAAGTCAAGATGGTGCTTACAGAGAGCTTTCATTCCTATGTCCTAATGCCTTTGTTTCAAAATGTTACTCAGCTACTACCAAAGGAGAAATGTAAACACCATCCCAGCTAATCCCCTCTGATCTGCAATAGTGCCCTGCCTGAAAGATATGCTTATGCCATAGTGGCACAAACTTTATGGGAGTACACAATCAGTGTCTGATTTGATTTAGGCCACAATCCACAAGATAGACTGCCCAACATTGCTAAAGTAAACAAAAACAGAGTAGACAGGCCAGAGATGTAGGTCAAAACCAAATTCTATTCTTCTACTAAAAGAATGTAGCAATTAAATGACTCCTAATGACATTCCGTTATAATCATAGATCAGTGTCTTGCTTAGCCACAGAAGTTTCTTCCTGCAGCAGATGGGAAGAAATACAGAGACTCACAGCCAGACAGTAGGTAGAGAGTGAACGAAACACTCAGCCCTAAATGAGATCTCTCCAGCAAACCCTCTCCTCAGAGTTCAAGATTCCCTTAGAAGAGGCAGAAAGATGTAAGAGTCAGAAGAGATGAAAAATACTAAGGGAACAAGGTCCTCCAAATCAAAAGGATGGACGATCAAATGAATTCAAAGAGACTGAGAAGCATGCATAGGGTTCTTCATGGGAATGCACCAGGTAGGGCCCTAGAGTTGACAGTAGAAGTGGACATATTCCTTCATCTTGTCCACAGAAGTTATCTCCAAATGATAGCCACTTGAAATGAAATTTGTATTTCTCTAAGGGTGTCTTACTGGGGAAATACAGTATTCTAAAGGGTAGGCTGCATGTCTAGCAGTAGATGGGCAACAACAACAACAAAAAAAATGAACCCAATAATATCTTTGGGGGTTCCATTTCTCAAAAGTCATGTCAGGGGTTTCTTTTCCTTTCTTTATTTCCTTTCTTTCTCTCTCTCTTCCTTCCTTCCCTCCTTTTTACCTTTCTTCCTTCTTTCTTTCCCTTCCTTCCTTCCTTCCTTCCTTCCTTCCTTCCTTCCTTCCTTTCTTCCATCCTTTCCTCCTTTTTACTTTCCTTCTTTTCTTCCTTCTTTTAATGATATTTTATTTTATTGAATGTATATGCTTGTTTTTCATAATTTTATATAAAATGGTCTTGAGGTTAGTGTTTTTTATATTTTCAAATTACTGGGTCTCTGAGAATATACCTGTTTCTTGTTCCTTTCCTTGATCTCTTTCCTGTTTGAGTTTTTTTTTTTTTCTTATTCTACAGTATGAGTTTTTGATATTTTGTGTTTTCTTATTTCTTTTTCTTTTTCTTAATTACAGTTTATTCATTTTTATCCCCCCTGTAGTTCCCTCATTCCTCCGTTCCTATCCCACCCTCCTTCCCCCTTCTCCACCCATGTCCCTCCCCAAGTCCACTGCTAAGGGAGGTCCTACTCTCCTTCCTTCTGATCCTAGTCTATCAGTCTCATCAGGAGTGGCTGCAGAAATCTGTTAGTTTTCTAATGAGAGGTAGAAAAGAGGTGGCTCTGGATGGAGAAAGAAATGAGGATAAACTGAAGAGGAACAGAGGGAGGGAACCATAATCAGGATATATTAGTTGAGAAAAGAATCAATTTTTAATCAAAGAAAAATATCAACAAACAACCATAGATAATTAATGACTGCTGAAAGGTGAATTATCTTTTCACAGAGATAAGTCTTCTAATTATTTATGAAATAGAAATTTGCCAGCCATTAAAACATAATTACACAAACATTAACAATTCACTCATGAGGTTATATTTAAAAATTATGCATAGTTTTCAATATATATGCAAAAATAATTATTAAAATAATCTATTAGACACTGAGGAAATGGAAAGAGTTGGAGGGAGGAGATATAAGAGGTCTCAGTGAGAAAAGGAAGAGGAAAATGATACAATTAAAATTTAAATAAAAATATATAAACAAAAATTACAAAAATTAATATATTAAAATATCTTGGTATAACACAAGTAATGAATGAAGACACAATTTGTTGTGTGTCTGTGTTTATGTATGTTTGTACATGTACATGTGCTTAGCATAAGAGTACAGTCTTGTGTGTGATAGAAAACACAAAGAGAAAAAGTCAGAAAAATGGGTGTAAAAATAATTCTCAGATTAAAAATTTAAAAAATGTTCAGGAAAGAAATTTTTGGAAATAACTCATAAGAGCAAAAACTGATAGTTCCAGTCAGGATGGGAATTTGTTGTTTGTAAATAAAATCACTAAAAGTTAAGTAGCTGCAGAAGAAAATACAGTTGAGTCAAGATATTGCCTATTGGTTGAAATGTACAATATTTCTAAAAAGTCAATTGAGCTTTCAAATCTAAATGTTGTGGAATTTTATTAGATAACTTTGTTGATTTTCAAACTTTGTTGGCTTTCTCTAACTCTCGTCATATATATTTTTAAATGACAGAAATTGAAAGACAGACATAATGAGATTTATAGTTACACATCTGTAATGGGAAATTGAAAGAATGTAGGCACCTTTATGACACAGTGTTTACTTCCACAAACATTCTCAGTTTCTCTTGCAAGAATTTTTACCCTACTTACATAATTAACTTATAAAGGATGCAGGGATCAAATTTGATTCTGCTCAGGTGTATTTTCTTCTCCAGAATTGAAATATTATTAGACAGAACCTCATATTCTCTACTTCTTTGTTCAGCATCACAGAAGTACATAACACATGACTTCTCTTGTACAGTAGCATAATAGCACATACACATGGCTTCTCATGTACAACACTGCAGAAGCACATACAAATGACTCATTTACATCATTGCAGAAGCACACACAAAAGTCAAATACACATGATTTCTCATGTACAGCATCATAGAAGCACACCCACATAATTTTTCAATTAAAGCACCACAGAAGCACATACACAGGACTTCTCATGTACAGCACCAGTTGAAGAGGACACAACATCATCTTTCCACATATTTTCATATTGTAAAAATTGAGAAAATATCTCACATTACTATACACATTAACAAGATGAGTTATATACTTTATGGTGTAATTCTAAAGTACCAACAGTAAGATCATCTTTGGACAGAATGGCCTAATTTTATTTTGAAGAAGTTGGAAATACTGTCATCTATTTATAATTCAAAACATTCAAATTCTTGAGGTATAAGAAGCACAAAATCTGCATGAGAGCATCGGAGATAGGAGGAGGTGAGCCTGTCCTCACATATCATGCTTCATTACATCTCCAGGGTTCGGTTGTTTAAATCAGCTTTGTAATTCTTTCTCCTGATTAAATCTACTTCTCTCTTCATAAGAAGTAAAATAACACTAAAACTTTAGAAAATGCCAACAAATAAGTCATTGTTAACCCGTGTCAGAAACTGATGCCATAGATTCTCACCAACATTACCCAGGACCTGGAAGAGGACAAAAACAATAAGAATGCTCAAGTAAGTAGAGACACCCCAAGGAATCTCAGCAATACAAGAAGAACTGACTGTTTCTAAGGAATGCTTACAGTGGGAGAAAGAGCCTGCTAATTTACTGTTCAATACCAAACAGTCAGTCCTGGAAACCTCAGGTTGTATTCAGGAACATGAATGTGTTTGTATGTATGTATTTATTTATATATACACACATATGGATAAGCATGGAGAAACACATGATAAAGGAGATCACTAATTTAAAACAGAAAGAAGTGGTACCTGGGAGTCTTTTACATGAGCAAAGGAAAAAAATGTAATTATATTATGTCAAAAATAAAGGGAGTAATAATAAAGTAATTCTGTAGTAATATTATAATCTTGGAGTTTATGACTTAAATTCAGGACATCTTTACTTGTTTTAGTGGCTCCAAATAAGTCAATGTTATATATATTTTGGAATTCTTATAAAGATTTTATACAGTAAAAATATATGCTGTTTTAAAAGAAACTGAAAGTTTTACTTTGTTGCTTTTTGTTTGGTTGGTTGGTTTTACCCGTTAGGGCATGTAAATTGGGATGATCAGTTGAACCCAGTAGTTCTACAGTAACCTGGTCAACTAGTGTGATTCTCCCTCAAAAAATGCAAAAAAAAGGGGGCTTTAAAAAAAGCTTACAAGGTTGAGTGTCTTCAGAGGCCCAGTACCAGATGTAAGGAGATTCTCCCTTATCAGTGGGCTTGGAAAAGGGCAGGGAGGAGATGAAGGTGGGAGGATGGGATTGGGAGGGAAAGAGAGAGTGGGATACAGCAGGGATACAAAGTTAACAAACTGTAACTAATTTAAAAAAAATAAAAATTAAAGAAAATAACAAGAAAAAAGCTTATATAAAAAGTTTTGCCATTTAAAAATATAAAAGATGAACAAATTTGAACACAAGGGTCTTTCCTGAGACTGATACTCCAACCAAGTACCATGCATGGAGATAACCTAGAACCCCTGCACAGATGTAGCCCATGGCAGTTCAGTGTCCAAGTGAGTTCCATAGTAATGGGAACAGAGACTGCCTCTGACATGAACTGATTGGCCTGTACTTTGATCACCTCCCCCTGACGGGGAAGCAGCCTTACCAGGCCACAGAACATGACAATGCAGTCACTCCTGATGAGACCTAACAGACTAGGATCAGAAGATAGGATAAACATACTTAAATATTTACACCTAAAGAAGATAAACAAGAAAGATGATCAATCCTCATCTAGAAAGACAAAGGGGATGGACACTGGAAATAGGAGAAAACAAGTAACAGGACAGGAGCCTACCACAGAAGCCACCCCGAAGACTTTACCTAGCAGTGTATCAAAGCAGATGCTGAGACTCATAACCAAGCCTTCGGCAGAGTGTAGGGAATCATATGAAGGAAGGGGGAATTAGTATAACCTAGAGGGGACAGACAGCCCCACAAGGTCCAAATATATCTGGGCACAGGGGGTCTTCTATGACACTGTTTATCCAACCAAGGACCATGCATGGATATAACCTACAACCCCTGCTCAGACATAGCCCAGGGTAGCTCAGTATCCAAGTGGGTTCCCTAGTAAGGAATTGTTTCTGACATGAACTCAGTGTTTGACTTATTGAGCTCCTCTCTCCCCTGAGGGAGGAGCAGCCTTGCTAGGCCACAGAGAAGGACATTGCAACCATCCTAAAGATACCTGATAAGCTAGGGCCAGATGGAAGGAGAGGAGGACCACCCCTCATCAGACTTGGGGAGGGGCATACGTGAAGAAGGGGGAGGTAGGGTGAGACTTACAGGGGATGCAAAGTGAATAAAGTGTAATTCATAAAAGTTAAAAAAAAAGATGAACAATAAAAATGGAATTTAAATGTTGGTATAAAAGCAAAGGAAACACTTTATCACAATTGTTGGGTAGAGGCAAGCTCCTATCACTGTTTAATACTTCTAATCCTGTTCAATTTCACATCTGTCTTTTAACTGACACATTGTGGCTCCACATTCTTTGAAATGTGGAATCTCTGCATGCCTCAGTGGTGAAAATGAATTTCCCCGTCCTTCAATTTCCCTTCTTTTACAGCAATTGTTACAAGAGAAAAAGTCACAGGAGTCCTGAAAATAGAATTGAGGAACCACAGCAAGGTGTGGTGGGAGCAGGCAGGAGTTTGATTTCAAAGAAGAGAATGATTCATCCTTCTCCCAGTGGGTTTGTGTAAACCTTGTTAGAGTGTTATTCTTGGCAGAAAAAAAATATATAACAATTTGTTTGACATAAAGACCACAGCATTTTACATCTATTGTTAAAACACAAAGCATATCATTACCCATTATTAGGAGGGATGAAGACAGATTTTAATCCTCTCTTAAAGAAAGGTGTTTCATATATATTAAAATTTCCTGGAGAAGAGAAAAGAAAAAGAAAATATTTTAATTTTTAAGTAAAAGTCAAAGAATGTGCCTTCTGAGATAGCTCAAGAGTAAGTGTGCTTGAGGAAAAGCCAGACAACCTGATTCAATTCCTTGAATATAGAGAGATGTTTCCTTCTGATCTTCATATTCATGCACTGTCATAGACACAAGGAAGTGTTCACACCAACACAGGCACATTCAAATATGCAATCACACACACACACACACACACACACACACACAGTGCGTGTCCTTCTTCTACATATTTGTTTTTAATGAATGTGTGATTAAGGTTGAGCTGGGTTCGTATGCAATGAAGGGGACTACTGGCAAGCGATAGTTCTAAATAGTCCATTCATTAAATTGAACATTGTTACCAAGAGTCCTAACTTCCATCCATAAACAACATCATCTTTTTTACTTTGAGGTAATTGGTATGGGAAATCATTGGGCATAAGATCTGTAATGACACTGTACTGATTTTCCCTTCTCACCAGTGCAAAAGGAACACGTGAATAGTGACTGCTGACAATAATCCACCAATTCCCTTTGAAGTCTCAGTCTGCCTAGTGAGCCTAAACAACAAGAAGCATCTGAAATTTAACTGCTAGACTTTGAATTTAACTAGTAATCCCTAGGGCCCATTGAGGTTACTGTCTAGTTCCTATTTCCTGAGCCTGTCTTAGCACTTATTTCTAGCTAATGATATTGCTGAGTCCTTATAACTGGCTTAATTTACTAAAAACTGTTACTTGGCACTTGGATGCAAGTGAAATTAAGTCTGACATTTACTGCCCATTTTACCAAGCCTTAAATATGATTAGTTTTTAATAACACATAGTGTCCATGGTTCTGTTAGTTTTTTTTCCACACAAGGTCAGAATCTTAAAGGCTTTTTTTTGGGGGGGTACAAAACTCCCCAAAATTTAGCTAAAATATTTATTAATTGATTCAAATAGGTCTAATATTTTCTTATATCTTAAAATTATTGGTTTATCTTTGAAATCTATTGACTTTACTTTTGTCTTTTGACATTATAATTGCAACATTTCCCCTCCCTTTACTCCATGAAAACATGCCAATATTCCATTCCTGACTCTCCTTCATATTCATGACTTCTCTTTTATTGTTATTGAATTCATATATGTACATGTATATATGTACGTGTATGCACATATAATCATGAATATAACCTGCTAAATCCATATAATGTTACTTGTATGTATATTTTTAGATACATTAAAAGAGTTACTTATCACTAGTAGCTGAGAAACATCTGGACTTTATCTTGAGTTTCTCTTTGTTGCATCTTTATTTACTCTTTCATTAGTGCCTGTTTATATCACATACGGTGTCTATGTGGACTTGTCATCATGATCTTAAAGCTGCCGTAAAGACAAGGAAGACTGTGGCCTTGAGCAGTTAACTGTCCAAGAGGGTTCCCCCAATAAAGGGAATAGGGAACATCTCTGACATGAACTCATAGGCTGACTTTTTGATCAACTCCACCTGAGGGGGTCAGCCTTACATGTCCATAGAGAAGAGAATGAAGCCAGTCCTGATGAGACCTGATAGAGCAGGGTCAGATGGAAGGGGAGGAAGACCTCCCCTATCATTGAACTGGAGGTGGGGCATAGGAGAAAAAGAGGGAGTGAGAGTGGGGTTGGGACGGGATGGATGGTAGAGGGGGCTACAAACCTTTGGCAGAGTACAGGGAATCATAAGAAAGAAGGGGAGTTAGTCTGATGGGGAAAGGA
>REGO01000945.1:117278-127811 GCA_010120015.1 Rhombomys opimus
ATTTGATCGTAATGGTTACAAGACATTGCATGCAAATAGATGTGACTTAATATATAATAAAGTAGCAGTCACTAGAATCAAATTCTATGAGAAAAATGAAATAAACAATATTAAGAACAATTGCTAATACTTATGCATATATAAATCAAATGCCTACAGATAATCATCTGTGTAGCACAGTATACACTTTTTAAAATTATACTGGACATCGAATGACGTGATCACAGATACTGCATTTCCTTCTGTTTGCTTTCACTCTCTTGTCATGAAATTTCATTGAACTCAGAAAATTCATTTTCTAAGTGTTTATGGCTAATACTATCACTCCTCAGAAAAGCATAATGTGGCACATGAAATGTTTCACTTTTTGGGTCAGAAATCTTATTACTTGTCCCTCCACAATTTCCTACATTACCTTACATTTTCCACATGCTTTGAACAACAGCTGACAGTGAAAGGAAACTTCCCAAATAAGAATAATATCGGTATGTGGAAGATACTCTACATCTTGAAGCAATATATGGAAAATTTGTAATTATTCTAAGATGAACTGTAAAGATTTCCTTGGTTGTATTACTTATTGACATTATTTTCAGCCAGTAATTGCTATGTGCAAATGTAAAATACTAGACATATTAATTTAGCTTATTTTTTCTGTTAAATGCATAATCTTTTATACATATTTTTATCATTTTCTTTTCTGAAATGGTTTGAGGATACATGCACATCAAAACATGTCATACAGAATGAAGAGATTTTTCATCTATGCATGTGACAAAGAATTATTATCCACAGCAGTGGAAGGTAAATCTGTATTGATGAAAATGCTCTACACTGTAGCACAGAACCTAGAAGCCCTCAAATCTGGATTATTCCTCCATGAAGAGTAATTTTCAGGGTACCGGAGGCTACCATGGAAGCATTCAAATGAGCACAGCAACTAACAGTCCCACTAGTTATGATGCATATGAACCACATCAAAGACTAGCATGATATGATAAAGCAATGGGCAGCAGTACTAGCATGTATACCTTGGTCATAACCAACAGCTCTCTAATTGGATTTAAGACCAGCTCGACAAAAGAGAAATTATAAACTAGAAGCCCAGCCAATTGCAATGTGCTAGTGAAATCATGGATCCAGGAGGAGAACTTACAACTATCACTTTATTAAACAAGCATTATCCCTACCTACATTCTAAATATCTCTACTTACACCAAAAGATAAGTATAGTCATCTACATTCATTATGGAAAATTCACTATGCACAAAGCAATTGACAGTTACAGGAAAGCACAACAATCAACATGCAAATGTTCTAGAGCCCAGACATAGGGGATAGATCTACAAAACACCTCAGTGCCTAAGGCTCAGGATATTGCAGAAAATTGGGTAGAAGGATTATAAAAGTGAGAAATTCAGATGGTCTATGGTGACACTGTGTCTCCTACTAAGGTCAGAAGCTATACCCATAAAGTCTAATCAACAACAAACTCTAAATCAACAATAAAATCAAAACTCTCAAGCAAGAGCTGGAAAAGGACAATCACAATAAACATGACAAAGTGGTTGGGCAAAAGCCCATGAGGCCTCAACTTGACACAAAGAACTACAAGATGACAGGAAGCTATGAGAGCAGAAACCTAGTCTTCCCAATGGAAGGGACTATGGGTTGGTTACGTAGTACAAAATGGTCAGCCTTGAAAACATATATAAGTAACAATATATAGACTGAGCCATCTATATTATGTATATATATATATATATATATATATAATACTTGTATATATTTACGCATATGAAATATAAAACTATTAACGAAAACAGTAATGAATTTGACAGAAAGCAAGGTGAAGCTAATGGGAGGTTTTAAAATGAGAAAGGGAAAGGGAGAGATGCTGTTATATTATTATCTTAAGGATAAAGAAAGTCATAATACTGGGAAAGGATCTTCACCAACCCTATATCTGAGAGAGGGCTGATATTCAGAATATATAAAGAACTCAATAATTTAAAAAAGCAATAAATCAAGTAATCCAATTAAAAAATGGGTTATGGAGCTAAACAGAGAATTCTCTGGAGAGGAATATAGAACGGCAGAGAAACACTTAAAGAGATGCTCAACATCCTTAGCCATCAGGGAGATGCAAATCAAAATGATCCTGAGATTTCACCTCACACCCATCAAAATGGCTAAAATCAAAAACTCAAATGACAACACATGCTGGAGAGATTGTGGAAAAAGAGGAACCCTCCTCCATTGCTGGTGGGAATATAAACCTGTACACCAACTTTGGAAGTCAATCTGGCGCTTTCTCAGATAATTAGGAATAGTGCTACCTCAAGACCCAGCTATACCACTCCTAGGTATATACCCAATATTTGCTCAAGTACACAACAAGGACATTTGTTCAACCATGTTTGTAGCAGATTTATTTGTAATAGCCAGAACCTGGAAACAAACCAGATGTCCATCAATGGAGGAATGGATACAGAAATTGTGGTATTTTACACAATGGAATACTACTCAGCAATTAAAAACAAGGAAATCATGAAATTTGCAGGCAATTGGTGGGATCTAGAAAAGATCATCCTGAGTGAGGTATCCCAGAAGGAGAAAGACACACATGGTATATACTCACTCCTATAGTCCTATAAGATATGATAAAAATAATGAAATCTATACACATAAAGAAGATAAACAAGAAAAAGGACCTGAGGTAAGATGATCAATCCTCACTTAGAAAGACAAATGAGATGTGCATTGGATGTAGGAGAAAACAAGTAACAGGACAGGAGCCTACCACAGAGGGCCTCTGAAAGACTCTACCTAGCAGTGAATCAAAGCAGATACTAAGAGTCATAACCAAACCTTCAGCAGAGTGCAGAAAATCATATGAAAGAAGGGGGAGTAAGTATGACTTGGAAAGGATAGGAGCTCCACAAGGACCAAATATATCAGGGCACAGGGTTCTTTTCTGAGACTGATACTCCACCAAGGACCATATATGGATATTACCTAGAACCTCTGCTCTGATGTAGCCTGTGGTAACTCAGTAAAGAAATTTTCCCTGGTAAGGGGAACAGGGACTATTTCTGACAGGAACTCAATAGCAGGCTCTTTGAAATCCCCCCCCCCCAAGGAAGGAGCAGTCCTGCTAGGCCACATAGGAGGACTTTGCATTCAGTCCTGAAGATACCTGATAGGCTAGGGTCAGATGAACGGAGAGGAGGTCCTCCCCAATCAGTGGACTTGGAAAGGGGCAGGCAGGAGATAAGGGAGGAAGGTTGGGATTGGGAGGGAATAAGGGAGTGGGATACAGCTGGGATACAGAGTTAATAAAATGTAGCTAATAATAAAAATTAAAAAAAATAAAAAGTCATAATATACGTTTCAAATATAGTTTTTATTTTATGTCAATATCTCTTCATAAATTTATAAAAATGAAAAAGTACATATGTGCAACTATGAGAATATAAGATTATCTTGATATAATTGCTGCAGTGAAGCAAACATAATAACAAAGAACTTATTAAAATTTTTTATCCCATATAGTCTTCACATTCTAATTAAAAGTATATCTAGAGATGTGAGCATAAAATTTTTAACCTTTAATGTAGTGTGAAGACAGAAAGGTGCAGAAAGTAATGGTGTAGATGTACATTTAGCATTTTTACTTGACTTATAGTACTGGGAGACGATCCAGTTATATCATTTGTCAAGTATCAAGCATGACGTTAGCTAGAAACAATTTGTACCTACTCACCATGAAGCCAAGTGAGATCTAGCTTTCACTTAACAAAACAGCTTTGCCTTTAAAGATTTTATTTTCTCAGTTAAGTATTGGGAGAGCATTGAATTACACTGCAGGCACCATAGTGAAGATCAACTCGAGGAAAATACCATTTTTTTCTACATGATACATACATATATATTACATATAAATTATATCTAAATATATAAATTGTATATAATTATGGACTCATGAAGTTTATAAAAAATCATATTAAAAGACTGTTAAACATGGAATATACTAAAATTAAATGCATTTTCCTAGCAGTTGTAGTTTAATCATTAGAATGATATCCATTAGCCGAGAATATTAAAGCATAAATTTGTGGAAATTAGATTTAAATAAAATTTAAAATTTTCTTTCTCGGTTACATGACACTCTAATATTCTTTGTTGCTACTACATTAGAAACATGAATTTTGGATGCTTCCATCATTGCTGAATTTTATATTGAATATCATTATGAGATATTATCCTGATGTAAATATTTATGGAAATTTTCTGTTAGTGCCATATAAGCCATGAGTTAAATATATAGGCAGGGAAATTAAATGTGGCTCTCTGAAATTGTGACTTTTTGTTCCTGGAAGACATTGAGTGGGAAACAGCTAGGAAGTATAGGTCAGGTGACAGGACATGTGTGACAAAGAACAATATCCAAGGACTCTAGGAAATACTAAAACCAGTACCCATGAGAAGACTACTAGCCTTAGGGTCACTGCAATACTGAAGAGATAAAGTAGTTACTTTTACTCTCCTTGTCACTTAGTGTTATCTTCCATTCTTTGGTGATGCCAGTGTATGGAATGGACAATCCTCTAGACAGTAGCCATCATCTCCTCCGTTATACAATGATTGTATTTGTACCTGTTGGTTAAGATGATAAACATATTAATTAATCAGTGTCTGTACTCATTTGTAAGTGGATATTAGTCAGAAAGTACAGGATAATCATGCTACAAAGCACAGACCCCAAATAGCTAAGTAACAAGGAATGCCCAAAGCGGTATACAGAATCTCACTGAGAAAGGGAAATAGATTAGATATTAGGGGTGACAAGGGTGGTGGTGGAGGGGACTGAATTGGGGAGGAAGTAGGGATGGGAACAGGAGGGATGAAACAAAGAGAAAGCATGGAGAGAGAGTACTGGGAGAGACACCTGGATTGGGTGAAGCATCCTTAGCTAGAAACCTAGGACAATGGAAACTCCTAGAAATCTATGGGGGTCGCCCTAGCTAAGACTCCTAGGATTGGGAGATACATAGCCTGAAGTGGTTATCTCTTGTAACCAGGGAAGAATTCTAATAGACAGATTGAGACACCAACCCAGCTACAATACCTTGGACCCACAATTTGTCCTTCCTACAAGGTGTATAAGATGGAGCAGAATTGGAGGGAAGTGCCAACTGTACTTGAGACCCAAGCTATGAGATTCAGCTCACCCCAATATGATAAATGATATTCTACTATATTTGCAGACATGAGCCTAGCATAATAGTCATTAGAGAGATGTCAACCAGCAACTGATGAAAACTCACGCAGCAAAATATTAAATGGAGCTTGGGGAATCCTGAGGAATTGGGAAGAACTGAAACAGCCAGAAGAATTAAGAAACCCACAAGAAAACCTACAGAATCAACTAACCTGGGCCCATAGGGGCTCACAGAGACTGAACTGCCAACCTTATAGCATCCATGGGACAGACATAGGCTCTCTGCACATATGTAACTGTTGTGCAGCTTGGGTTTCATGTGAAATCCCTACCAGCAGGAGCAGGGGCTCTCTCTGAAGACATTGTCTTCTGATTCTTTTCTTCTGTTGGGCTTCCTTGTCTACCTTCAGTAGAAGAAGAGCCTTATCTTAATGCAACTTGACTGGTTGATATCCATGGGAGGCTTCCCTTTCCTGAAGTGAAGAGGAGGAGGGGTTGTTGTGGGGAAGAGGAGAGGCAAAGAAGGGGCTATGAGGTAAGGGGGAAGGGAAGCTTTGATCTGGTTATAAAGTAAATAAATATTTTTTTAAAAGAGACCAACTGAGGAAGTCCTGTCCTAATCATAGTTAGAAAGATATCCTCATTCTATTTTGTTTTCTAATAACAAAGAATGAGCTAAAAAAATTAATAATACAAGGTCACTCTCTTTTAAAGTACCAAAAACTATCATGGAAGAAAATAAATCAAGGCTATCTAGATAGAATAAAGTTCCCCATGCCAGTTTGCAGACACTTAGTTACATCTAGACAAAATGCTAAAAACACAAAATGAATGGTCAAGTGTGTGTTTAATTTTGTATAGCTCAAGATACACAACCAACCAAATGAAAATCAACAGTATTTCAGTTGGTCAACAGTGAAATAAAAAAAAGAAAATTAAGAAGCCATCTTATTTTTAATAGCCAGAAAGGTTTCCATAAAATTCCTAAGGAAGTTAGTAATCTTTCATAGGGTCTTCCTTGTTGTTTAGCTTCTTTAGAACTATAGATTTTAGTATGTTTGTCCTATATTGTATGGCTAAAATTCACTTATGAGTGAATATATATCATATGTGTCTTTCTGCTTCTGGGTTACCTCACTCAGGACGATCTTTTCTAGTTCCCACCATTTGCCTGCAAATTTTATGATTTCCTTGTTTTTAATTGCTGAGTAGTATTCCATTGTATAAATGTACCACCATTTCTGTATCCATTCCTCCTTTGAGGAACATGTAGGTTGATTCTAGATTCTAGCTATTAAAAATAAACCTGCCATGAATGTAGTTGAGAAAATGTCTTTGTTGTTTAGTGGGACATCTTTCAGATATCGGCCTAGGAGAAATAAAGCTGGATCTTGAGGTAGCAATATTCCTAATTTTCTGAGAAAGAGCCAGATTGATTTCCAAAGTGGTTGTACAAGTTTACATTCCCACAAACAATGGAGGAAGGTTCCCCGTTCTCCACAACCTCTCCAAAATGCATCATCACTTGAGTTTTTAATCTTTGCCATACTGATGGGTGTGAGGTGGATAGAAGACATCAGAAGTAGTAGACATGGAACAGGACTGGAGCCTTCCACAAAGGACCTCTGAAAAACTCTACCCACCAGGGTATCAAAGGAGATACTGAAATTCATCACCAAACTTTGGGCAGAGTGCCAGAATCCTTATGGAAGAAGAGGGAGATAGAAAGATATGGAGGGGACAGGAACTCCATAAAGATAACAACAGAACCAAATACCTGGGCCAAGGGGGGCCTGCAAAGACAGATATTTCAACTAAGAACCATGCATGGAGAGGACCTAGACCCACTGTTTTAAGAAGGTTAATGTATGATCAGTTTCTAAGTGGGTTACCTAGTAAGGGGTACAGGGGCTGAACTCAGTGCCAGGCTCTTTGAGTACCTCCCCCTGGGAATGCAGCCCTGCCAGGCCACAGAGGAAGAAGGTACAGTCAGCCTTGATGACCCCTGATAAGCTAGGGTCAAATAGACAGGGAAGAGATCCTCCCCTATCAGGGTAATATGGGAGGGGCATAGGGAAGTAGAGGGAGGGTTGATGGGACTGGGAGGAGATGAGGGAGGAGGCTGCAGCAGGGATATAAAGTGAATAAATTTTAATAAATAAAATTAAATTAAAAAAGACAAGAAAAAAATTCCTAAAATCAAATTGAACTTGCAGGTTGAACTAACAAAACAAAACAACTTAAAGGGGAGATCCAAGATGGCAGAACAGGGAGGATATTCTTTCTGACCAGCAGCACAGCAGGAACTGCACTGTGAGTAGCAGACAGAACTCTCGGTCCTAAAACACCCTCGATAGTGTTCCCCAGATGAGAGAATACCCCACAGTGTGGGATTCAATCAGCTTCAACTCACCCAGCTAAATTGCGGAAGAAGTCCAGGTTCCACAAGTCACTTGGTCAACATCCCAGAGCCACACCCCAGTGTGCTCTGATCACTGTCCCAGACTAAACTGTGGGCCCCACAACACCAGAGAATTGGATTTCTAGTCGAGAGAAAACTCCACGGTGCCACGGTGCAGGAAATGATCAGACCGACCTTAGGCACCCAGACATTCCCTGGAAAATACCTGGGGTCCAGTGGGCACCCAGCAGCCAGTCCACCTGGCATAGAGGTACCAGCACAGAATCCTGCCTATACATCTGACTCACTGCCCCAGATAGAACTGTGGGCCCTAGGGCACCAGAGACTGAGTTTCTCTGTCCATTAGAAACCCACAGTGAGGGAAACAGCAGTTCTGACCTCAGAGCACTCAGCCAACAGCCCCCTCCAAAAGATCTGGGGAAAAGAAACAGAGTTTCGGCAGACACACAGAAGCCCAATCACCAGCAAAGCAGAGCCATGTGCACCTGTGCCTATGTGTTCTACTAGCCATCCCAGACAGAACTGCAGTCCCCAAAGAACAATCTAGGTGTCCCTGTCGGGAGGAAACCCCACAGGGGGGAAATCATTAGGTCCAATGCACAGGACACCCAGCTGCCAGAAGACTTTCTGGGTTCATGCAGGCTCTGGGCTCTAGCCTTCTACTGCAAGCATGAGTGATGTGCTCACCTGCCACTGATTACTGCTAGGGCACAGGGGAACACAGCTGCAATCTAAGACCTACAAAAGCTTGAAAGGCATTAGAGCAGCCCTCAGATACTGCTCCAGGGTGTAACCGGTTATCCCTAGCTAAACTGACAGAACTGCAGGACTCCCTGGTTCTTCAAGAGGGCTACACCCAACATATACACTGTAAGAGCAGCAGCTGCAGCTCACTAAATTGAAAGCAAGAAACCCAGCAACAGTACAACCATCTCCAGGACTTCTCCTAATGAGAGGTGAGCCTTCCTGAACACCAGTTACCACACAAGTCCATATGCCTGAGGTGAAGTGTGACAATTCCTTAGAAGCACCACCACTCAGTTGCCCATACCCAAAAAGCTGAGGAAATCTCCTTCAGAACCCTGCCAAGGGGATTCTCCCCACCCCAGCACCCAGCAGGCACCAGAAATAAACAGAGAACACCTGAGATAGCCAAAAGGGTAGAGGTAAGCGTAAAAGCACAACCAATAAAAGGCAAAACAATATGGCATCCACAGAACCCAGTTATCCAGGGTCAAGTAGTACTGGACACCTTAACATTAGTGAAATTCAAGAAGATGACCTTACATCTATGAAGAGGATAATTAAAGAAGCAAATCAAATGAATAAAGAAATAGAGGAAGACATAGTAAAATAGATTATGGCCATCCCTAAAGAAATGGAGGAAGTTAAAGACAAACAGATTATGGCCATACGTGAAAAATTACGGGAAGGTGCAGCCAAACAGTTTGTGGCCTTCAGAGAGGAAACAATTAAATCTCTGAAGAAATAAAAGAAACAGAGGAATGTTCGAACAAACAGGTGAAGGAATTGAAAGAAAAATAGGAAAATGCAGTCAGACAGGGGAAGGAAAAAAATGGTTCAGGATCTGAAGGTAGAATTGGAAAAATTAAAGAACACACAAACGGAGGAAATCATGGAAAGGGAGAACGTAGGAAAGAAAACAGGAACTACAGAGGTAAGCATGACCAACAGACTAAAAGAGATGGAAGAAAGAATCTCAGGTGTGGAAGAAACAATGAAAGAAATTGAGGTATCTGTCAAAGAAAACAATAAATCTAAAAAATTCCTGACACAAACCATCCAAGGAATCCAAGACATAATAAAAAGACAATCTAAGAATAATAGAAATAGAGAAAAAAGATGATTCCCTCTTTCAAGGCCCAGACAATATTTTCAACAAAATCATAGAAGAAAATTTCCCCAACTTAAAGGAGAGGTCTATAAGAATACAAGAGGCCTACAGAAAATCTAATAAATTAGACCAGAAAAGAAAACTGTCCAGTCACACAATAATCAAAACAGTAAGTATACAGAACAAAGAAAAAATTCTAAAAGCTACAAGAGAAAAAGGCCAAGTAACATATAATGGCACACCCATCAGAATCACAACTGATTTATCAACAGAGACTATGAAAGCCCGAAAGGCCTGGATGGATATCATGCAGACCCTAAGAGAACATAGATGTCAGCCTACACTACTATACCCAGTGAAACTCTCCATCCTCATAGACAAAGAAAACAAGATATTCAATAAAAATTTTTTTTCAACAATACCTACACACAAAATCAGTTACAGAAGATACTAGAAGAAAAAACAGAACCCAAGAAAACTAACAACTTTCAACAAAACACAGGAAATAAATAAACTCACCAGAGCAAAACAATAAGTAGCCAAGCACACAAACAAACTATCATAACCAACATCAAAATCAAAGGATATAACAGCCACTGGTCATTAATCTCTCTCAACTTCAATAGACTCAATTCTCCAATACAAAGACACATGATAAAAGAATGGATACACAAACATGACCCAACAATCTGTTGCACACAAGAAACACACCTAAGTCACAAAGAAAGACATTATCTGAGAGTAAAGGGCTGGAAGACGGTTTTCTAAGCAAATGAACCCAAGAAGCAAGCAGGAGCAACCATTCTATTATCTAATAAAATAGACTTTCATCCATAATTAATCAAAAGAGATGGGGAAGGACATTTCATACTCATCAAGGGAAAATACCACCAGGAAGGTATCACAATCCTGAAAATCTATGTCCCAAATACAAGGGCACCCACATTTGTAAAAGAACCATTAATAAAGCTTAAACCACATATAGATCCACACACATTAATAGTGGGATACTTCAACAGTCCACTCTTTTTT
>REGO01000945.1:130146-161338 GCA_010120015.1 Rhombomys opimus
TCTGGGAAGACCCCGTGTTCAAATTTCTGGTTCTGTTGCTCTCCTTGTGGGGTTCCTGTCCTCTCCAGCTCTTACTATTTCCCACTTTTTACATAAGATTCCATGCATACTGCCCAACAGTTGGATATAAGTCTCAGCATATGCTTTGATAGTCTGCAGAGCAAAGCCTTTCAGAGGCCCTCTGTGGTAGGTTCCCAGCCTGTTTCCTGTTTTCTTCCTCTTCTGATGTCCTTCCTCTTTGCCTTTCTGGATAGGAATTGAGCTTTTTAGCAAGAGTCTTCTCTCTTAATTAGTTTCTTTAGATGTACTCCACTCTTAACAAAGGACAGGTCACCAAAACAAAAATTAAACAGTGAAACAATAACTCTAACAGAGGTCATGAATCAAATGGACCTAACAGACATCTGCAGAACCTTTCACACAAACACAAAAGAATTTATCTTTGTCTGAGCACCTCATGGAACCTTCTCCAAAATAGACCATGTGGTTGGTCACAAAGCAAACCTCAACAGATACAAGAAGATTGAAATAATCCCTTGTAGTCTATCTGATCATCATGGACTAAAACCTGACATCAACAACAGAAATAGCAAAGAACATACACACACATTGAAAGTGAACAACTTGCTACTCAATGACATCTGTGTCAGAGAAGAAATAAAGAAAGAATTTAAAGTCTTCCTAGAACTCAATGAAAATGAAGGCACAACATACCCAAACTTATGAGACACAATGAAAGCAGTGCTAAGAGGAAAGTTCATAGCACTAAGTGCCTTCAAGAAGAAATTGGAAAAATCTCATTCAAGCAACTTAATGGCTCACCTAAAAGCCCTTGGGGAAAAAAAAGAAGAAGCAGACACACCAAAAAGGAGTAGATAGCTGGAAATAATCAAACTCAGGGCTGAAATGAATAAATTAGAAAAAAATGAAACAATTCAAAGAATCAATGAAACCAAGAGCTGGTTCTATGAGAAAATCAACAAGATATATAAACCCTTGGTCAAACTAACTAAAAGGCAGAGAGACACTTTCCAAATCAACAAAATCAGAAATGAAAAGAAGGACATAACTACAGACCCTGAAGAAATCCAAATAATAATTAGGTCTTACTTCAAAAGCCGATATTGCACAAAGTTTGAAAATCTAAAAGAAATGAACAGTTTTCTTGATCATTTCCACTTGGCAAAGCTTAATCAAGACCAGGTAAATCAATATATCACCTAAGAAAATAGAAACTGTCATCAAAAGATTCCCACGCAAAAATAAAAAGCCCAGGGCCAGATGGTTTCAGCACAGAATTCTACCAGACTGTCAATGAAGAGCTAACTCCGGTTCTTTTCAAACTATTCCACTAAATAGAAATGGAAGCTCAATCTATGAAGCCATAGTCACCTTGGTACATGAACCTCACAAAGACGCAACAAAGAGAGAGAATTTCAGGCCAATCTCCCTTATGAACATTTATGCAAAAATGCTCAACAAAATACATGCAAACCGACTACAAGAACACATCAAAAATGTCATCTACTAAGACCAAGTATGCTTCATCCCAGGCATGCAGGGGTTGTTCAATATATGGAAATCCATCAATGTGATCCACCATATAAACAAACTGAAGGAGAAAAAGCAAATGATCATCTTCTTAGATACTGAAAAAGAATTTGACAAAATCCAGCATCCATTCATTTTTAAAGTCTTGGAGAGATTAGGGATACATGGCACATACCTGAACATAGTAAAGGCAATATGCAGCAAGCCTATAGTCAATATCAAAGGCAATGGAGAGAAACTTAAAGAAAACCCACTGAAATCAGGGACAAAGCAAGGCTGCCCACTCTCTCCATATCTCTTGAACATTGTTCTTGAAGTCCTTGCTAGAACAGTAAGACAGTTAAAGGAGATGAAGGGGATACAAACTTTAAAAAAAGAAGTCAAAACATCACTATTTGTAGATGATAAGATAGTATGTCTCAGTGACCCCAAAAATTCTACCAGGGAACTCCTACAGCTGATTAACACCTTCAGCAAAGAGGCTGGATACAAAATTAACTAAAAAAAAAATCAGTAGCCCTCCTGTATACAAAAGACAAAAGGGCTGAGAAAGAAAGTAGGGAAACAACACCCTTCACAATAGCCACTAATAACATAAAATACCTTGGTATGAACCTACCCAAGAAATTCAAAGACTTGTATGAAAACAATTTCCAGTCTCTGAAGAAAAAATTAGAAGAGTATAGCAGCAGATGGAAAGATCTCCCATGCTTATGGCTTGGCAGGATTAATATAGTAAAAATGGCCATCTTAATAAAAGCAATCTACAGTTCCAATGCAATTCCCATCAAATTACCAACACAATTTTTACAGACCTGGAAAGAAAAATTCTCAACTTCATATGGAATAACAACTAGCCAAGAGTTGCTGAAACAATCCTCTACAATAAAAGATTTTCTAGAGGTATCTCCATCTCTGATCTCAACCTGTATTATAGAGCAACAATACTAAAAATTGCAGGGTACTGGCATAGAACTAGTGCATCAATGGAATTGAATAGAAGACCCTGAAATAAATCCACATACTTATGGGCACCTGATTTTTGACAAAGTTGGCAAAACCATTCAATGAAAAAAAGACAGCATCTTCAAAAATTGGTGCTGGTCCAACTGGATGTCTACATGCAGAAAAATGAAAATAGATCCGTATTTACCACCCTGCACAAAACTAAAGTCCAAGTGGATCAAAGACCTCAATATAAAACCAGACACATTAAACCTGTTAGAAGAAAAATTGGGGAAAAGCCTTGAACTTATCAGCACTGGAGACAACTTCCTGAACAGAACACCAACAGCACAGGCTCTAAGAGCAGCAATCAATAAATGGGACCTCATGAAACTGAAAAGCTTCTGTAAAGCAAAGGACACTGTCATAAGAAAAAAAACGACAGCCTACAGATTTGGAAAAGATCTTCACCAACCCTATATCTGACAGTGGGCTAATATCCAGTATATATAAAGAACTAAAGAAGTTAAACAGCAAAAACTCAAGTAATCCAGTTAAAAAAAATGCGTAGTGAGCTAAGCAGAGAGTTCTCAGTAGAGGAATATCTATTCCTCTATTAACACATAAAGGAATGCTCAACATCATTGAATCAACATCAATCAGTGTTGATTCCTCTATTAACACTTACAGGAATGTTTAACATCCATAGTTATCAGGGAAATGCAAATCATAACAACCCTGAGATTTCACCTTACACCCATCAGAATTGTAAAGATTAATAACTCAAGTGACAATACATGCTGCTGGAGAGTTTGTGGAGAAAGGGCAACCCCCTTCCACTGCTGGTGGGAATATAAACTTGTACAAACACTCTGATAACCCATCTGATCCTTTCTCAGACAATTAGTAACAGTACTACCTCAAGATCCAGCTATACCACTCATAGGCATATATCCAAAAGATGCTCAAATACAGAATAAGGACATTTGCTCAACCATGTTTGTAGCAGCTTTATTGGTAATAACCAGAAGCTGGAAACAACCCAATTGCCCCTCAACTGAGGGGCAGAAATTCTAGTACATCTACACAATGGAATATTACTCAACAATAAAAAAACAAGGAAATCATGAAATTTGCAGGTCAATGTTGGGAACTGGAAAAGATCATCCTGCATGACCTGTCCCAGAAACAGGAAGACACACAGGGTATGTACTCTCTCATAAGTGGATACTAGACATATAACATAGGATAAACCTTCAATAATCTGTACACCTAAAGAAACTAATCAAGAAGGAGGACTCTGACTAAAATGTTCAATTCCCATTCGGAAAGGCAAAGAGGATAAACATCAGAAGAAGTGGAAAAGAAATCAGGGAACAGGACAGGAGCCTGCCACGGGGGCCTCTGAAAGGCTCTACGCTGCAGACAATCAATGTAGATGCTGCAACTTCTGGCCAACCTTTGGGCAGAGTGCAGGGAATCTTATGAAAGAAGTTGGAAATAGTAAGTCCTGGAGAGGACAGGAGCTCCACAAGGAGAGCAATGGAACCAAAAAATCTGGGCACAGGAATCTTTTCTGAGACTGATACTCCAACCAAGGTCCATTGATGGAGATAACCTAGAATCCATCACAGATGTAGCCCATGGCAGTTCAGTGTCCAAGTGTGTTCCATAGTAATGGGAACAGGACTGTCTCTGACATGAACTGATTGGGCTGCTCTTTGATCACCATCCCCTGAAGGTTGAGCATCCTTACCAGGCCAAAGAGGATGACCATGCAACCACTCCTGATGAGACCTGATAGACTAGGATCAGAATGAAGGAGAGGAGGACCTCCCCTATCAGTGGACTTGGATAGGGGCATGCATGGAGAACTGGGAATGAGGGTGAGCCTGGGAGGGCGCTATGCGGGGATACAAAGTGAATAAAGTGTAATTAATAAAAATTAAAATAAAAAGAAAGGAAAAAAAGTTAAAATATAAATCTATCTCTAATGGACTAACCACATTCAATTATTAAGGCATTCTTTTAAGAATCTGTGTATATGCAGTTTTCTGTAGAGCTGACTCAAAACTCCATTTACTTTCTATTTTTGATTTTCATTTGAATTATTTGCTGTAGTTAGCTTGTGCCTAACTCCAGCTTCAGTCCATATGGACTATTAGATGCTATTAAGCTTGAGGTGTGTCCATGTGACTTTGTAGAGCAAAATGTCTTTTGCCACAATTGGCTTTAATATTATTTTAGATGTACTTTCTATGTTGTTCAAGGAAATCAGGCAAAGTATACTGATTAGATGGAAGAAATAAAAGCAATATTGTTGAAATTCACATAACCACTTATGTTATGGACAGAAAAATAAAATATCATATGAGTAAAAAATTATTATAAGAAGCTAACAATTCAACCTTATGATAATTAAAATTTATACAAAATATCAGCAACAAAAATATATCTTAAAATTAAAATGATAACACAAATAAATTAAAACAACATTGGAACATTTATATGTAGGTGCAATAAAATATGTATAGTAAGTAATATCAGTCTATTTGGTATGATATAACAAAATACTTTGTTTTTTTTTTTTACTCTTTATTTTTTATTTTTTATTTTTATCAGTTACATTTTATTAATTCTGTATCCCAGCCGTGCCCCAAACCCTCATTCCCTCCCAGTCCCTCCCTCCCTCCCTCATCACCACTGTGCCCCTTTCCAAGTCCACTGATGGGGGGGACTTCCCCCCATTCATCTGATCCTGTTTTATCAGGTATCTTCATTGAGTTTCAGAAAGTCAGATGGGATGTGCATTGAACACATCACAGGAGTCTACTGAGCGCATCTGAAAGCCTTTAACTAGCAGTGTTTTCAAAGCAAAGACTCATGACCAAACCTTTGGCAGAGTAGAGGGAATCATAGGAAAGAAGGGGAGTTAGTCTGATGGGGAAAGGATAGGAGCTCCACAAAGACCAAACATATCTGGGCACAGGGTCTTTTCTGAGACTGACATTCAACCAAGGACCATGTATGGATATAACCTAGAACCTCCGCTCAGATGTAGCCTGTGGTAGCTCAGTAACCAATTGGTTTCCCAAAGTGAGGGGAACAAGGACTATTTCTAACAAAATACTTTGAACTTGGTGTGCATGACAGATTGCATAAGAGAGATATCAATCTATGTATTCCAGTTATGGAAGCTTTCATTCTGAAATTTGGGGATTGTAGGTCCCAAGATCTAATAAGGGCCCATTTTCTAGGTAACAGATATGCCTTCTTATGCTTTGATGTGATGTGGTGGACAATGCATCCTTTCAAGAACTTTTCTTTTAATATAAAGTTATACTCTGTTCACCATTGCTTTCATCCTTACAGTCTTATTTTTTTGCATATTTCTTATTGAAAATAATTTATTGTCTCACCATTACATCCTGACCACAGTTTCCCCTCTGTACACTCCTTCCCTCTCTCCACCCCACCCTCCCTGTTCCCCAAATCCATTCCCCTTCTGTTTCCTCTTCAGAAAATAGAAGGCCTCAAAGGGCCAACAGCCAGACTGGACAAATCAAGGTACAATAAGAAAAGGCAAGGTACAATAAGGACAAGGCAATTCAATAGGAGAAAATTAAGTCTCACAAGAAGACAAAAAAAAATCGAGTCAGAGATTTATCCACTGCAACTGTTAAGAGTTCAAAAACAAAGACAAACAAACAAAAAACTCTAAGCTGACAGCCACAGTATATATGCAGAAGACCAGGTATAGAACCATGCAGTCCCCTTGCTCGCTGTTTCAGTCTCTGAGAGCTTATATGAGCCTTGATCAGTTAATTGAGTGAGCCATGTTCTCCAGGTGGTCTTTCTCCTACTCACTCCTACAATCTTTTTCCCCCTTTTCCTCGGGGTTCCCCAATCGCGTATGGGAGGAACCATAGGAGACTGAAGTTAAACCAAACATTGTCTGGCCACTCCAACAATTTGTGCACCACCATTGCCCCAGTACATCTTGAGAGTATGATGGGGCAGGCAGATCAAGGAATGTGTGGCTGGGTTGGTGTCTATGTTTCTTTTTCCATACCCTCTGAGTACTAGAGCATAGGGGTGAAGGCTGCAAGCTAGAATCAGGTCAATCTCTGTGCATTCATTGAACTGTTTGTATGTTGTCCTTGATAATGGGACCCACTTGTCAGTTACCAGAGACTGACTTTCTATTCTAGCATCAGCCTGAGTTGTTAGGGTTCTCCACATTGGCCAACAATAAAACCAAATGCAGCTCAGACCTAACACAGGAAGCTTTTCTGGCTTGAAAAGATGGCCAGTTCAGACACCATATCCCTCATTACTTGGAGATCATCAAAAGGGTAACCCTCATACATTCTGAGAAATTTCCACTACACTCAGTTTCTGCACCACCTTCCCAGTGCTCCCATTCTAGATGTCTCTCTTACGTGCTTTTTTCCCCCAAACTACCTCCTCCTGCTTACTCCCACGTGCTGCTCAGTTCACGTATAAAGTTTATTCTATTTTGCTTTCCTAGGGAGGAGGTACATATAAACACCTCCCCCCTCCCACACACTCTCCTCTTTATCTCACCTCTTTATTACTCAGGTGCTTTAAAAAAAATGACATCATGAAATTTTCAGGCAAATGAATGCAACTAAAAAAAAAATAAAACATTCAAGAGTTAACCCTGACTCAGAGAGACAAATATGGTATATATTCACTTATAAATGGATGCTAGCTATTAAGTAAATTTTCACATTTTAAAAATTAGATTATTTTCTTTGTATCTAGTTTTTTTTTTTTTTTAATCAAAGCAGATGCTGAGCCTGATGGCCAACTGTAGGGCAGAGTGAATGGAATTTTGTGTAAGAAGTGGGAAATAGTAAGAGCTGGAGGGGACAGGAACTCCACAAGGAGAGCAACAGAACAAGAAAATTTGAACACAGGGAACTTCCCAGAGACTCATACTCCAACCAAGGACTATTCATGGAGATAACCTAGAACCCCTGCACAGATGTAGCCCATGGCAGTTCAGTGTCCAAGTGGGTTCCATAGTAATGGGAAGAGGGACTGCCTCTGACATAATCTGATTGGCCTGCTCTTTGATCACCTCCCCCTGAGGGGGGAGCAGCCTTACCAGGCCACAGAAGATGACAATGCAGCCACTCCTGATGAGATCTGATAGACTAAGATCAGAAAGGAGAGGAGAACCTCCCCTATCAGTGGACTTGGGGAAGGGCATGTATGCAGAAAAGGGAGGGAGGGTAGGATTGGGAGGGGAGGAGGGAGGGGCTTATGGGGGATACAAAATGAATAAAGTGTAATTAATAAAAAAATTAAAAAAATAATTCTTTATGTACTTTGGATATTATTTCTCTATTGATTGTGTTGTTTGAAAAAAAAAATTCTAATTCTGGAGCCTGTGGCTTTGTCTGAGTGACTGACTGTATCTTTTGCCATGTAGAAACTTTTCAGTTTCATGAAGACCCATTTATTAAGTATTGATCTATGCTAACAGTTTTCTGTTCAGGAAGTCTTTTCTTGTGCCACTGAATTGAAGTCTATTACCCACTTCTCTTGTATCAAGTGCAGTGTATTGTCTCTGGTTCTATGGTGAGGTCTTTGATCCATTTAGAGTTGAGTTTTGTGCAGAGTGATAGGTATGGGTCTATTTGGATTCTCTTAAATGTAGGCATCCAGATTGACTAGTAAGGTTTGTTAAAGATGTTGTCTTTTCTACAGTGTGTATTTTTGTCTTCATTTAAAAAATTATATATCCATTGGTGTATAGATTTATGTATAGGTCTTTAATTTGATTCCATTGTTCAGCATGAATGTTTTAGAGTCAAAGCATTCTGTATTTTATGTGATTAAAAAAAAACTTTAATAAAAACAATTCAAAAATAGAAATCAGTTACATTAGGGGAGGAGCATAGAAGAGGGAGGGGGTGTGTGATTGGGATGAGATGAGGGAGGGGCTATAGCTGGGATACAAAGTAAAAAATTGAAATAAATAAAAAATAAATAAATAAAAAGGAAAAAATAATGAAAATTATATCTTGAAGAATAGTGTATATACTATATGTAGAAACAATGATAGTTTATTAATTTCTTTAATATTATTTATATAGAAACAATATTTTATTAATGTTAATATTAATTAATTAATATTTATTAAGAGGAATGGAGAAAGAATACTCATTTTAAATGTTTTCTATTTGTTAACAATAATAAAACAATATTTGATCAAGCTTATGATATAACTTGTGACTCTGAATTATATATGACTTCAAGCGCATCATTTTCTTTAGATGAAATTAATATTTCAAATATGCTGTAGAAAGAAGTATATGCAACTTTCTTATACTTTGTTCATTCTTATTTTTTTTTTTTGTTTCTTTCCTTTTTACTATAAAGAAATTAAAAATTCCGATTGGCTAATTACATCTTTTTCTTAGTGGATAATTCAGTAGAGAGTGAGAGAGAAAAGAATATGATTAAAATATATTGCAAAAAGGCAGAGTCTGTAGGCATAGAGAAAATATGTAAATTTTGGTTTTTTAATATATATTTTGACATGGGTCTTACCTCTGTTACGAGAATAACAGGAGTTAACATCCTAATGTGGATGCAGGAAATCTCAGCATAGCTTAGCCTTAGATAAATAACTAATTACAGGCAATTTTTGACTGGAAAGAGAGGAGAGCACACGTTCTCCAGGGAAAAAGCCCTTGATAAATGATCCATTTCCAAATAGTCAGCCATAAACACATCTACATATAAGCAAACTCAAATTGATGGAGCATGTTGGATATATACATATATTTATGTATGCATAATTATGTATATATATGATATATATAAAACAGTAAAAATTAAAGAAAAGGTCATTAATTTGAGAGGGAGTGATGATAAACATAAGGTGATTTGAAGGGATGAAAATGTAAACAGTAAATGGCTTAAATATGGTAATCATATATGAAATTCTAAAAATATAAAGACTTAAAATATTTGTAGAGGAAGAATGAGAAAATGAAAACTAGTGTACAAAAAAACACAACCCATAAGCCACGACTTACAAAGACCTTATTTCAGAGATGCCACACCAATTCTATATGTCCAAACTACTGTATAATTTATGAATAAATTCTGAACTGTTACTAAATTTCAAACAATAAAAAATGTGTAAAGGAGAAATCCAGTAAATTAAGGCTTTCCTTTATTAGATGAAATATTATTGGTTTCCTAAGAAAAGCTAAGACAAGAAATAAGTAATTTAGAGCATGTAATCCAGGTCGTGTCTAACCGAGTTGTTAGTCCTTTTACACACAAACTCTCAATAAATATTTCACTTTTATTAGCGTTGACTCTCAAAAATCAGGATACCATTAGAAATTTATCAGTAGGCTGTATGAGAATAAAACAAATTATATCTAAAAAAATTTATGCAGTTGTATATACAACCCTCCATATGAGCACCCAACACGTTTAAGTTAACTAAATTGATATGCAAATAGAAAACTAATATCTTCACACTTGAAATCAATTACTGCTACAGTTCTAATAAAATAAATCAATCAGGCAAACAAGTATATGAGCAAGTAAGAATGATGGAGATGGATAAATAGATAATAGATAGATAGATAGATAGATAGATAGATAGATAGATAGATAGATAGATAAATGGATAGACAGATAAATGATAAGAACTCTCTAAATACCTATCTTTTATCAATATGTTAGTTCAGCTCCAGGCTCCCATCAGAGAAGCTTCTGTGTTCAGTGAATGCTAGCTAACAGAGAAACTCACTACTGGTTACATTTCAGAGAAAAAGTGTATATAATAAATGCTCCGCCATAAATGGATCACTTTTATCACACATCCTCTTCTTCAGTTTCAGAAGAAATTGCAGAATAAGTGCTGAAAAGACTGTAAAAACCAGAAGTCTGAGATGACTGGGGTTAAGTCCATGATGCTCCATTGAATTGTGCCACCCAATAAGTGTAAGAACAGCCATGACTGTATTAAATGGGATGTAAGTGGAACAAAAGGGAGATGAAGCTGAGTAGAAGGGGTCCTGATGCTGCCAGTAGGAGGAATGGGAGTGAATGTGATCAGAACACATGGTATGCACTTCTGAAATTCTCAAAGACTTAGTGAGTGTGTTACTTTTAGAGAGACAGAGGGGAAGATTTTAGGGCATAGAGAAAACAGATTTCTTCATAGAATACTTTTATCTCCAAAAATTTTATTTGGTGTCAAAATCACTGGGTCTGAAAAAAAAAAGGAAACCTGGTAAAATTCCCAACGGGCCGCCGGAACCCAAGAAAAAAATTTTTTTTCTTTTCTCTGTATGAACAATAAAAGGTATTATTAGTAGGTAAAAACATCCATTCAGCAATGACAAATCATATCCAACTTCCTCAATGCCTCCGAAAACTCCAACATTGTTCTTTGGTTAGGATTATAGAACAGACTCAGATGATGGCTTACAAGTCTGCTTTTTTGATCAAAATGTTTCATGATAATTTAACTTAATTTTGTTTCTATTTAAGTCAAATATTGTTTTTCTAAAGTTTACTTTTTTGAAGAAATAAAAAGTTTGAACTTTGCTTTGAAATGATGACATTGGCAATTAAGCTGTTTTTTATGAGCACAATTCTGGATAGAGCAGAAATATTTGGTAAGTGTAACTTATAATTCTGTATTTATTAGTCAAATCATGTCCAGCTTGTGTACTAAAGAAATGAAGAAAAGACAGCCAATATGTTGTAATAGCAGCATTATAGTCAGTGAATTCAGGATGGAGAAAGAAAAGGACTAAATGAGTTCAGTGACATCTCTCTTTGTCTTTGCACCTTGTAACAGAGAATGCTTGGTTTGTACAAAAGTTTGTCAAAGCCTTTGTTACTTATATACAGCCCAGGTTACAATCTTCTCATTTCAGAAACTGGAAAGGGTAAGGGAATAAGGAAGAAGTTATACTTATAAAAGTAGTCACTATTAAAAATATACTGTTTCACTATGGAAAATATTTGTTCTGTTCGTAATTTCTGTCGAAATTTTAAATAAGCTTAAATTGCCATGTAAACAGACTAATTATATCATCTAAAAGATTCTAAACACAAAGCTCTGCAGCAAAGATTCAAATATTCCAAACTAATAATTCAGACATAAATATCTTCCATTTATTTTGTTCCGGATATCCACATTTTCATGGAGGAAACTAATTGAGAAGCAATAAAACTTGGGCTTTAGGCTGACATTTTAAAATTACTTTCTGCAGTGAATGATTTTCACATCCCTGAATTCACATGTTGTCTCACAATGAAGCTCAGACACACTTGGCTAAATTTAGCTAAGCCAGTTGGAAGAAAAGCATGATAGATTTATATGCATTCAAGAGGCAAAGTTGAATGCATACTTTTTTTTATTTCCCCCAGAAACCATGTGCAGAGGAGACTCCTGTAATATTGAGAATATAGTTTAAAAAATGTATCAAATGCGTCATCTTAAATTAGAAGATGTAATTAAAAGAACTGTTTTAACTGTGGTATTTTATTAGACTAGTTGGCATTTATTTTAATTGCACATTCAAAGTTGTGAAATTTATGTTCAATTGGAAAGAGAATAAACTCACTCAGATGTTGTATCTTGGTATATTTATTCTTGTTTATCTTCCTGGAAAAACAATTCTAGAGGTTACATTAACCATATGGAGAAGGGTATTGATATTATTAGGCTTATTTTGAAAATTATATTATTAATTTAACTTTCAAAATATAATATTGAAATTTTCTAGGTAAGGTGTAAAGTTCTCTACTCCCTTGAGGGGAGAGTATGAACACAGTAAAATTCTAATTTAATCTCAGATATGACTTCAATGGTTTGTAAAGTTCATCATCTAAGTCATTTAAAATGAAAAATAAAAGTATCCTGTAGATTTCTCTGGAGGAATGAAAACAAACAAACAAACAACAAAAGAAAAACATACCTTCCAGAAGACTGAGGATGTTCACTGTGGCAAATACACAAAACCAAAACGCCTCATGATTACCATACTTGGTGCTATTCAGGATGCTGAATGAGCCTGTTTTTCAAAAACTCTAGATTCTTAAGGCTTACATCCAAAGTTTACCTCTGATTTCTGTACGCACATACATGAACACATGTGCTTGCACATGCGAGCATGTCTATAAACTCACAGATGCAGCTGTAATAAAGCATCAACTTGTTTTATTATTATGTTTTAGTTAAAACTATGCTTTTGTGCAAAACAGTCATTGTATAATTATTGTCATTTCATGAATAATAAGTTATATGAATATTCATATTAATAAAATTATCTTTTTTGTTTGCTATCACTACACTAACAATAATAAATTGATAAATTATTATCTGATCTCAATGGTCAGATGTGAAATAGTTGATACACATGATATTTAGAGAAATGTCTTGGGTCTTTATTTATAATATGTGTATTTTGCATTTGGAAATAATCAGCATAATCTAACAATTTCTTTGTGTATACATACAACTGTATTTCCACTCTGATACAACTTAACCAGCTGATGGCTCATTATGAAAGATGTAGTTTTCCAAAACCTAAGCCCACTCTCTCTTTGAGTAGAGGTAAGTTCAGCTGAGGGGGACTGTTGCAGAATGAGTTCCATTCAATCATCTGAAGCTGGCTTATTTCCTTCTTTACAAACCCCGCCATGATCATTATTTCTCTGTCTTTCTCCTCTTGTCTATGTGGAATGCTCTACCTTTACACATTTTCTCAGTGGTTCCTTCTTGCCAACTGTGTCAGTACACTGTCACATAAGCTTCAGTGTCACGGACCAGACACAGTTTTCCTTTCTTCCTGAGAAGCTTCCTAACCTCCCTTCTCACTCCTCAGGAGCACCAGTCAGGTTATTTTACATTGAAACAGAGCTGTCTTCTGATGTACAGATTGGCCTGAAAGTTATTCTGGTGCAGTTTGTCCCTAAACTCAGTCTCCTACTTGAGCCGTTTAAATTCTGGGATTATAAGAATGAAACACCATCATCAAATATATGTTTTTCTGTATAGTTTCTTCAAAATAGAATTTTAATATGTCTTATTTTTATTATTATTTACTGTAAGTATTTTACAGTTTTCTTGCAATACGTTTCTTACTATGATGTAATTAAAAATACAGTGGCTAAGTTCCGAATATTTAATTTTGGATATTGAATTATATGGTTTTTTACATTTATCATCTGAAGTTAATTTCTTATTTCATTGATCTGTGGAATTTAAAACATTTTCAAATACTTCAAAATTTGCTACACTGCAGAGCTGGTGGTGAGTTTTAGGAAATTCCCATGAGGGTTTAGAAAAAAAAAAAGGATGCATAACAATGGTTTGGCAATGATTTGGAATATCTTATGGTGATTTTTAAGCCTGAGTTTAGCCTCTGTCCTTATAGACTGTGACACCTGCTCCAGTGAGGATTGACCAAGATCACTTCATCTGCCTCAGAGTTTATCTAAATCTCCTTCAATTTTGTTACTTTCTTTTTGATTTTGAGCATATACTAGTAAGTGAATGCTTATATGGAATTAATTCAGTATTCCAAGATAACTGAAACTTTAATCATTATGAAAACAAAAAGAATGGAACACCATTACACTCATTGATGCCTTTTGGAATATAAAAATTGTCTATGGGCTGAGAAAATTGCTTATTTGTTAAGAACGTGCTCTAGAATATGAAGATCATGTTTAGGATCTCAAGAAACACTTAAAGGTAGGGTGCATGTAACAGACTACATGTAATTTCAGTCCTCAAGGTAGGCCTGTGATTCCTGCCTCAGTGAATAAGATGGAGAGTTGTTGAGGACATAATTGAGAGTTATTCCAAACATTATCGGTGGGTCTGCATCTCTCCATGTATACATGGAGAGAACGTGTACTCCCACATGAGCAAACATGTATTCATACATTAAGCCACACATATACACAAAAACAGTAAAGGGAAAATATTTTCCTGATAAGGTTATTAGGGGGCAAAATTATTAGAGTCTATTTCCCAGAACTTGAGATTTTGTGTGTGTGTGTGTGTGTGGTGTGTGTGTGTGTGTGTGTGTGTGTGTGTGTACATGCGCTTGGGTCTGTGTGTGCATGTGTCTTTGTGTGAAAATGTGTCTGTGTGCTCATTTGTGTATGTGTAGGTGGAGGTAATAGATCAACTTCTAGTGTCTACTTAAACTGTTCTCCACCTCATTTTATGAAACAAGGACTCAAACAGAGGATGCCACTTGACCACTTGGCTTGATAGGTAAGTCATTAAGCTTCATGATTCTGCCTCATTCTTCCCTGCCTTCAGTCCTTGTGTTACATGCGTGGCCATTTCTGACTTTTTAACTGAGGTGCTAGAGATCTGTGTGCCAGTCTTCATGCTAATGTTCATGCACTACACCTATACACTCATCACCCAACTCTAATGCTTGCACTTTTCGTCATCAGATGTAAATTCCTGATAAAAACCTGTGACTTGCAATATGATGGCATTCCTGAGAAGACATGATTTTATGACCTCCTGAATTTTTATTTTGTGAATTTTCTAAGAGCTAACAGCTTTTTAAAGAAAAGAATCTTCATTAAAATTTAATAAAACTCCATTCCCAAATGAAGAACTATAGGAAACAAATGGCCTCTGAAACAGAGAGAATCAGTCTTTCCCACAGAAGACTCTAATAGTTTATCAATCGCAGTGGAATTCTGTAAAGACGTACATGTCAAAAACATCAATTTGATTCAATAAGTTATCCACACACACACTACACACACACACTACACACACACTGATCATAATTAAAGAATAAAATTTAAATTTGAGAGTAAGCTTGGAATACTTGGGGGATTTTATGTAGCGAGAAAGCAGGGCAGAAAGGATGTAACCTACTATCCTTGCAAAAAAAAGTTTTAATTAAATTAAAAAATAATGATGAGAAAAATAAGTTGCAATGTCTCTGCATGCTGAAGAACGAAGTTTCCTCACTTCCCTGAACTCACGGAAATAGTAGCCTTCTTTAAGATAATATAATTTTTGTTATTATTTTTCTCCCTTCATCATTCAAAAGAAACCTGCTCTTCCCTGATATCTTCCTCTATTAAAAGTAACTGCCTCCCCTATTTTATCACTCCATACCTCACAATTAGTAGCTGTTTTGAGATAATAAAACACAGTTGATTTGATATTTTCATCTTAAAATTATGTATTTATAAAGTTTGAACAAACTTATTGTCTTCTGCCCTGGTCATTATGAAGTGTTGGTGTTCTTTTCTGTTTATGAAATTTCTAATCTTTTGATGAAGACAAGATTAATTTTTTGAGATGAAGTGGAAACTATGTGTTAAAATAATATACTTCTTTAAGATAATATTTGCTTTTAGATAGGGAAGATTATTTTAAATCTAAGTCAAAAACTTTCCAATGCATACTTTAGTAGATTTGCTCTGTTCTTCAAACTGAAATTGAGGTAACAATAGAATATTACACCATGACGTTAAGCACAGATGATCTCGGATCATGGGTCTCTTCATTTTAAAAATATGAGCAATGAAGTTGCAAAGCTGTTTAAATAGACTTTGAAATATCTGACAAAGCCTGTTCTCAATGACAGATAATACTTTACTCCAGTGTGTTAGATTCAGCATGGCTCTTTCCCTTGCTTACCTAACATGATTTGTAGTGGCCCTATTATAAATCACTTGGACATTTTTGTTTTTATGTTCAACTAAACCAACAGCCAGACACCAAATCAACTTATAGGGTATAGGTCTACAAGACAGCATCCACAAGTATTTTAGAGTAAATGCAATTAGAATTTTCTTTTTCATGAAAATTGTTTACATACTATGAAACTGCTATCCACATATATTCTTAGTTAAATGTCCATGTACTGGTTATCAAAGCCTCATTAGAATTCAGTAGCAACATTCTGTCCTTTACAACATCAATTCTAAATTTATGACTAAGATCCATGTGATAATTTACTCACTTTTTAAGACTAATAATATTTCTTGACCATACTTCTAATATATTTTAAGTAACAACAATGGAAGTTGTACATTAGGATAGATAAAGCCAAACAATTTCATTTTGAACTATGTATTCATAGTGAAACTTTCATTATGGTTTTATATTGATAACACATTTAGACATTAGCATTTAACTTTTTACTCTGAAATAAGTCTTCAACAAAGAATCTTCAACATGATATGAGCACATGTGTGTCTTGGGAATTGATTTCACGGTCATTTTCTTTTTGTGTCATATCATAGGCAATCACAATTTACATGGAGCTTTATCTTAGTCACAACTTCCTCCTTAATCCCTTTGAAATTCAGTACTTCAATAGATTGAACATAGAATTCACTTCTGACATAACTCTTCAGTGGTTTCTACAAAAAGAATTTAGTTTCTCAGTCTTTGCTGAGTATTAATAAATTCTGCTAAGAAACACCTAAGTTAAAAAAATATTGTTATTCTGTTAGTATTTCCTGTAGTATGGTAAACACCCATTTGTATAGAGTCTGTCTAAAAAAATAAATGATACACTGATATTAAATCAATACTCTATGTCAAGAACTCTGATTTCAAATAAAACATGCTGCAAGGCATCGTTGGCGTGTGACTCCATGGCTTTTCATTGCATGGAAAGACAGCAAAGAGTAAATACAGCCCTGAACTCTGAAAGCTTTTCTTTCCCGTGGATAAAACTGTAAGGTTTTTAATTTAACCTATTGATGCTTAAAAAAGTAACCAATTTACACAGCATAATTTTTAATTATTATTTCTATGCTTGCTTTTTTAAGATAACAACAATAAAACTTGTTTTGTACTTAATTAAATAACTCTACTTTCAGTGTCCATGTGAAATGTAGCCTAGAATAGCTTTCTTAAATTATACGGGAAGTAAAAGTATTTCCAGACTTGAAAAGCATCATATTCATCTTCCTATTTTGATTAATACCAGGGACTTAGAAGCAATATCAATATAATTAATATGTAGCTAGAATGAACTTACAGTGTAACCCCTCATTCTACAAAACCAGGCAAATATTTTAGTACTCACAACTATTTATATCACCTTGACTTTGCGACAGAGTTGAAAGGATTCACATAGTGTCACATAGTGAAATAACCTGGTGATTATATTTACATATTGAAAACACTGATTAAATTTTGCAAAATCTCAATCCAAAACTTAAATGGAATGTTAAAGATGAAACAGTCCTAGGCCCCCAGAGTCCAGTAAACAAGAGATCTAGATTCACTGTGTTCACCAAGAAGCACTCTCCTCAGTAGGGATGCTTCCTTGTTAGCATAAGCAGACCATGGGGGTCCTTAGGCTCTTCTTCCTGCCCCTCTGTGTCTTTGATTTAGCCTTACCCAGGAAGGCAACCCTTTAAGATGTTTAAAAATAAAGATAAAACAACATCTGGGAATATAAGTTGTTGTAAAAAGCTTAAATTTCATTTTATTCCTCAGGCTTAGAACACAAACTGAGAATTATTCAAATTAAACCCCAAACCTCAAAACTTGACTAAGACAGCACAAGGCAGTTTCAAACAGAGGCACAGTCCCAAAGTTTGCATAAGGATAGAACCAGAAAATGTTGTATAATTTTCAGGGACATTATATTATAATAAATTTAAAGATTAAATGAAAATAATCTGTTCCTTCAAATACTTTATATTTTGTGTTTAAAAATTCCAACTTGCCAAGAATACATAGATGAGGTAATTTCAAATAGTAGTACCTTAATGTTCTATTTTTTCTTTTTTTTTTCTTCACATAAAGCCCTGAAAGCCAGGGAAAGAAATATTTACTTAAATAAAAGTTTAAAAGGCCCCAGGAAGTTATAAGGAAAATGAGATTGTTTGAAAAATGTTTAAATTATTAGACTTGTATATTACATATTTATTTAACAATAGCTTCACTTCACTCTTAAAAGTTTCATAAAATTTTCTCATCATAAGATAATTATGTGGTAAAATGTATGCTTGTATATATGTTGAAGCTATTGGTATTGGTACATTGAGTGTGTGTAAGTCTTCAGGTAGCAGAATACTTTGCACTTGGCAAGCTGTTTCTGCAGTGACTGCTTTGTCCTCACAACAGCCCTGTGAGGTAGGCAGGAAATTCATTGCCATTTCTACACTGCAGCTGGGTCGCTGACATTCAGAGACTCTCGGATATCTCTTTCAGGGGTCATCTGTGTGATTCCTCTACTTCTTTGGCCTGCTCCTACATAGTTTTTCTTTTTTCTTTTTTTTTTTTTTTTTTAAGTGCCACATGTGCAAGGACTAACCAGGGAAACTGAAAATCTGAACCCACATGAAGGTAGAAGGTGGCTAAACAACAGTAGATAACACAAAATGATCAAACCTAAGCACATGGCTTACACATTATCAATGCCTAGCTAAGGTGGAAATAAGTGAAATGTGGTGAGTTATAGACATGTCAGAAAAAAAAATTAACAACCCATTTCAAGTATAAATGCACTAAAACGAAAGGGGATCAAAACAGATAGATAAACACAAAAACTTTATAATGTTTTATTCAGGATGAGGTTTGTATTTATTTTTTAAATCAAAATTTCCCTGACAAATCTAATGATTGGAGTCTACTCATTTTATCAATTTTAAAATACGGTCTCCTGTTAACATAGAAGATGATGGACAGGACAGAGACCTCCGTCTCCATGTCATGAACAGTGCATCACCAGTGCACTGAAGTTGCATATGTCATAGTGCAGGCAGCAAATCCCCGTGCTCCATCAGCTGTGTATGGAGAAAAGTAGTGGGGAGGGCAGAGGAAAATGGTATATTCAAGTCCATTACAGAGTCGCGTAGTATATTGGGAATACCCCCTGTAAATTAAGCAAAGGGAAAAAGTGAGATCTGTCATAATAAAGGACTATGGGTCTGAAAACTACTCCCAGAAAAAAAATAGCGAAGGAGGTTGTGACTACCTCCATGTGTTTCCATGTGCTGTGCGTTACACCTTTCGGCTCTCACAGTAATTTTAAGCCCCACACCCTTGTTTAATTTGGCTTTGGGAAAAAGAAATCACAACATCATGAAATAAATATTCATTGTTTGGCTTAGTTCACATATTCTTAATTAAACAGTACCATAGACTTTATTGAGCATTTGAAAATATACACAAGGAGCAATAGCTTTTTCTTTGTATATGTTTTATATCTGACTTTCTTCCAATTAAATAACCCACTTTTGATCATAAAAAGGGCACTTGTTTCTACAGGAGCTGTGTACAGCTTGCTCAGTTCCAAGTACTGTTTCCGCTCAACTTCCTTTTCAGATTGAGGTCATATCGCCACTTGGTCAGGAAGCAAATTCTACAAAGCTCCAAAAATTGACCCCCTAAGTTGTTCTTTCAGATTCTAGTTCTCCATAGAGTTCAGCTAACTTTTTAAACTCAGGTCCCCAGTCTCCAAGGTAGTGATAATCCTGGTCTGATTGCGTGGTTGCAGAGTCCAGTGAGCTGATAGACCCAGCTTCTGACCTCTGACCCTCATAGGCATAAGTCTGAAGAGAGTCATAAGGGGGCACACTGGGGTCCAGGTCTGCTTCCGCCAGTCTTTGCTTAATAAACTCCTGAACATCTATAGTCTCCAGGGTGGACAACGACTGGTGTCTAGGAGTGAGCTTCACTTCAGGCCTAATGTCTCTGCGGTACTTGAACTCCTCTGCAGCAGAAGGATTCCTCAAAGCTGTGATGTCAAAGGCCTCGGTATCTTCCTCGCCACCTCCCTCATCATCATATGTGACCACGTTCTCCCGCACATCCTCCTCTGAAATGATCAAGGGTTCTTTTTTGCTGCGCCTCAGGGTGATAAAGAGAACCACAATGGCTGAAGAAAAATGGAAACAGGATGAAGTTAGCAGAAAGAAGACAATTCTTGAACATTGGCTATCAGTATTTTCCAGTTCCTATTTTCTACTCCATCTAGAGTTAAGATTGCATTGCAGCACAATCTTGATCTGAGAACTACAGAATGATGTCATAGGTATTTGGCTACTTCAGAGACTGTCTAAGCCTGTATGCTCAATGAACCATTGTAGATTTGCTGATTTCTATGAATCTGTAATATTCTCATTTGCTAAGATTGTGTCTTGGCTCTCACTGAAATATAAACACTAGCCATCCATTATCTAATGTGATGGAAAGAAACCAATTCAAACTTTTGACTGGAAAATATTTGTTAATAATTTATGAATAATCATTTTGTATAGATTCACAGAGGCCAGGAAATATTTCTGTAATACTCAAACCTGTTAAGTTTTGGTCCTTTATAGAAAGTCAGTGCAAGTATGTTATGTATGGTTGATCTATTCTCCTTTTGAACTACAATATCAGGAACTAATATTTGACATTTTCTTATAGAGCTACTGTATAGAAATTGTTCACTTCATGACATTTTCCTTATAATTTTTGTATTCCTCACTGCAGAGTTATAGTTCTAATCAATTAAAAAATGAAGAAGCAGAGACTAAGAAGAGGGGAAAATAACACAACAATCAACAGAATTATTGATAAAGTAGAAGAACTAGGCAGAAGATAACAGATAACAGAAAACAGAAGACAGCAGAGATAACAATGCCAACCCAAGGATAATGATATTTGTAGTATAATTTCCCACGCTATGATACGGGCATTGTGTGCATATGTTAACTCAGATACACACATTTTTAAGTAAGTGAACAACTAGACTATGGTTCATGGTCTCTTAACAAAAGCAGTTACTAACGTTGCAAGCACTGGATACAGTCATAAAAATGTCTTGGTCACTTGGCTTTGGACATTTCTCAGTGTTTTGTTCCTTTATACTCTAGCAAATAAAAAAGGATTTCAGTGAAGCTTTGTTATAGAAAATTATCCACATAAAAAAAGCATTAAACACTATTACAGACATAAGCAGATGATTTGAATTCTTCACAGTGTAAATGCTTCAATACTTGGGTGCATCACATTTATGTAATGAAATGTGAAGAATATTGATATGTTTCTTGAGTTGTGATTTCTTATATGTATCTAATATGGAAAAGTTTAAATGTAGTCAAGATAAGTGTCTTTTTAGATATACTTGTTTTAATTTTTAATTTTTTGTGTATAAGTGCCATTCTGAATGCATGTAAATGAATTTCATGCATGCTTGTGACCCACAGACACTACACATGGTGCTTGACCCCTTTTTCATGCTGTCTCATGGATGTTGGAAAGCAAAGGTGTGACCTCTGCAGCAGGAGCAAGTACTCTTAAATGGCGGGTCACCTTTCCATTCCCTCAAAATATGTGTTCCTTCAAAATATAACAGTACTTATTTAAATATTGAATGTTTAATACTTTTCATGTAACTAACAGTTATTTACTATCTGATACATACATGCATAACATGAAAGTGAAAACATAGCTCTACCACTTGCATAGATTTCAGAGTGAAGTGAATGTCATTTATGCTCATGAGATGCTAGGACGTACATTGTACTCACAGGGAGCTTCAGGTTAACTCAGGGAAGATAATTGAAGCAGACTGGATTATGGTCCAGGCCGTTTTCATTCATATTTTTTGAACATCTATTTTTGGAGCAATTGCCATTAAGTAGATACTTTACAAAGAATCTTTTTGTGGGTGAACAAAAAGAAATTTCTATGAATACAGAATCATGCTAGGTGATTAGAACTCCTTGTGCTATAAATAGCCTTTCAAAGAACATTACTTTTATGTGTTCCTACAAAATCTTTTCTTGCTAACTATTACTACTTTACCTAATTGATCTGTGAACATTCTAAGCACTTGAAACTGGAACTAAACATTTTCATTAAATCGAATGAACAGAAGCACATCATTTTAAGAACAATAATAAAGATGTTAATTATATGGATATATTAAAGAGAATAAATTTTGAAAACTTGAAAATCAAATTTAAATATTCAAATAATCCACCCTGTTTTGGAATTGTGTATGTAATATGTGTATATCATCTTATGATAAGTTGTTTGGGAAATACAGTATCAAAAAGTCATGGTGTTATAAATTAGGAAAGTGATTTTGCCCTGTTTATTAGTATTATAAATAATACCAAGATATTGAAAGAAGACTTTAGTTGTATAACCTAGCATGGAATCTCAATGATTTGCTGTGCTTTGGAGATACTTTCATTTTTTATTACTTTATCCTTATTTCTTTTTTTCTCTCTTATTTGAAATGTAACAAAGAGTTTACAGTTATTGTTACTATTATTACTTAGGTAAGTTTGAGACCTTTTCTGACAGAGGTCAAAAGAGCAGGATGGTTCTGAATTCCTGAGCCTCCTACCTGCTTCTCATGAGTACTGAGACTGAGATATGTTCTTCCATACTTGGTTTATACAGTGCTGGGGACTGAACTCAGTACTTTGTGGATGACACACACTCATTCTACACATTCTGGTGCATTTCAGCCCTAAAATAAATTTTAAAATTATTTATTTATTTAGTATAATTTAATAAGTATAGATATTTTGACAGTGTGGAGATCTGTGCACCATTTGCATGTAGTGGCCACAGAGGCCATAAGAAGGTGTTGAATCGCCCAGAATTGGAGTAAGACATGTTTGTGAGCCAACATATAGTGCTGGGAATTGAATCTAGGTCCTCTTTAATGGAATCAACTGCTGTTAACTGTTAAGATAATTTTCCAGCCTCCCTGATATTATATTTCTAAAAACAAAAATTCAGGTAAATTTCTTCTGGTTCACTTATTAATTTTATTCCCAAGGTAATCCAAATTTAGGTAAGTACTTTTAAATGACTTTTTAGATTACTTTTCCTATGATTTTTTTTAAATCTCTATATTTGGACTGCTCAGGGGTTTCCAGATTCATACATAACCCTTGTGTGGCTTGCATTTGCTTTTATTGTATGTTGATCTCAACATGCTCTCTGCAAACAGATATCATCACAGATGTGTTTACCTCCAAAATGTCTGTTGATTATTTTATATGCCAAAATATCTTGGTATTAAATTTGGTAGAAAATGAAGTGGCACAATCACAGTGATTATTTTCATTAGCTTCACAACTGCTATTGGCAGCCTCTGGTCATGGCAGTCTCACTGAAAATTTTCCAACTCGGATAGCGAGAGTCTCTTGAGATTATTTAATTGAGAACAAATTGGCAGTAAGTGCTATGTCTTCTACTCTTTCTCACATTCTACTTTTCCCTCACTCTCTATTTCTGCTGCCCCTATATATGGTTTTCTTGCTATATCACATTAAAACTCCAGTTGTCATGTGGCTGAATATAATCAATATTTGCTAATCAAGTTATTTATTCTCTAAGTTGCTTCTGGCATTATCAGTAGATCTGTTGTACATGTGTTTGTTTTCTGTGGTGTTTTTTTTTATGACACTACATGTTTCTGATGTTTTTCTTCTGTCTCTTCTTACTTCTTTTTTTCTTTCCCTCCTTTTCTTCTTTCCTTCCATTCCCTTTTTGTTTCTTGAGTTCTTTACTGTTCTATGCCTTCAAATTTCTTTTCTTTAAAAATCTCAATATATCTGCACCCAGGACAGTTCTGGTCTTTGTTTCTGACCCAGCTTTTTTGGTTGCTATGGCATGTGCATGAAGTGTTTCTCTAGTGCTAAGCTTGCAAAGACTCAGTGTTATCTTCTGTACGATACAGTCTTCTTGGTAACATGCAAACTCACTCAATTATTTAAGCATCAAAGGTTCTTTGACTTTTATCCAAAGTGTTCTGTTATGAATTCTTCTTTAGCTTAGCTCAAATATACTGATAAACACCTTATCAAAGTATACTTATTACCAACACTGTGAAAGTTCATCGTAAGAAAAATCCATGTTGCCATGTTTCTTATCCACATATGCATTGCTTTTTAATTTTTTTTAATTTATTCACTTTATAATGCAATTTTAACCCACTCCCTCATCTCCTCCCAGACCCAGCCTCCATCGCACTTACCCCAACCCTATCCTTCTTCCCTAGTCTACTGAAAGGGGGAGTCCTCCTGACCTACTATCTGGGCATAACCTATCAAGTCTCACCAGGACTGCCTGGATCCTATTCCTCTTTGGGCTGGTAAGGTTGCCTAGTCAGGGGAAAGTGATCAAAGAACAGGCAAGCAGTTCATGACAAAGACAGCCCTGCTCCCCTTGCTAGGACACCCATCTGAGCATGGCTTCTAGGTCTCCTTTGTGTATGGTCCTTTGTTGATACATCGGTCTCTGTTGACCTCATGGGACCCAGCTTTTTTGGTTGTATTGGTCTCCTTGTGGAGCACCTGTCCCCTCCGTGTTCTTAAATCCCTCCACACCCTTCTTCCATAAGACTCCCTGTACTCTGCCCAAAGTTTCGCTGTGGGTCTCTGCATCTGCTTCTATCCCCTGCCAGGTAGAGTCTTTCAGAGGAAATATATATTAGGCTCTTGTCCTGTTTCCTCTCGTCTGCTGCTTCTGGTGTCTACCCTGTTTGCATTTTGATTGAAAATTAAGCATCTTTTCTAGGGTCTTATTTGTTGTTTAGCTTCTTAAGGTCTGTAGATTTTAATGTTTATCTTATAGTATGTAGCTAATATCAGTTTATAAGTGAGTATATACCATGAGTGTCTTTCTGGTTCTGGGATACCTCACTTAGCATGATCTCTTCTTCTCCTTCTATCCATTTGCCTACAAATTTCATGATTTCCTTGTCTTTCATTGCTGAGTAGTTTTATTGTATAAATGTACCAGTTTCTGTACCTATTCTTCAGTTGAGGAACGTCTAGGTTGTTTGCAGATTCTGACTATTATGATACAGCTGCTATGAACATGGTTGAGCAAAGGTCCTTGTTGCACAGTGGAGCATCATTCAGATATATGCCCAAGAGTGGTATAGCTAGATCTTGAGGTAAAGAAAGCTATTCCCAATTTTCTAAGAAAGCAACAAATTGCTTTCCAAAGCAGTTGTAGAAGGAAAATAAAAAGATAGCATCTGCTATAAATGGTGTTTGTCTAACTGGATGTCTACATGTAGAAAATGACTAAAAGATCCGTACTTATTACTCTGCACAAAATTAAAGTCCAAGTGGATCAAAGTGCTCAATATAAAACCAGACATACTAAATCTGCTAGTAGAAAAAGTGGGAAGGACCTTAATCTCGTTGGCAGAAGAGACAAGTTCTTGAACAGAACAGCAACAACTCAGGCTATATGATCAAAAATAATTGGGGCTCCATGTAACTGAAAAGCTTTTGTAAAGCAAAGGACACTGTTAACAGAAGAAAAAGACAAGCTACAGATTTAGTAAAGCTCTTCACCAGCTTTATATCTGACAGAGGGCTAATATCCATAATATATAAAGAACTCAATAAATTAACTCAATAAATTAAAACACCAACAAACCAAATTATCCAATTAAAAATAAGCTACATCTGAGCAGGGGTTATAGGTCTTCTCCATGCATGGTCCTTGGTTGGGGTTACATTCTCTGCAGGGCCTCCAGCGGCCAGGTTTTTGGCTCTGTTGGTCTCCTTTTTGAACTCCTGTCCCCTCCAGGTCCTTCTGTCTCTTGCTTCTTTCATAAAATTCCATGCATTCTTCCCAAAGTTTAGCTATGAGTTTCAGCCTCTGCTTCAATACCTTGATCAGTAGTCTTTTAGAGCCTGTCATAAATAGAGAGGACCTAGAAACCCTACACAGATGAAGCCCATAGACTCATTCTTCAATTGGGTTCCCTAGTAAGGGGAGCAGGGGTTGTCTCTGGCGTGAACTCAATGGCAGGCTCTCTGATCACCCCCCCCAGGGGGTGCAGTATTGTCAGGCCACAGAGAAAGAAAATGCAGCCATTCCTAATGAGACATGATAGGCTAGGGTCAGATAGAAGAGGAGGAGGTCCTCCCCTGGTAGTGGACTAAGGGAGGGGCATAGGGGGAGAGAAGAAAGGGAGGGTGGGATTGCGAGGAGACAAGGGAAAGGGCCACAGCCAGAATACTAAGTGAGTAAAATGTAAGAAATTATAATAATTAATAAAAAATGCAAAAAATGAGCAAAACAGAGAATTCTCAATATAGGACTATTGAATGGCAGAGAAACACTTAAAAGCTCAGTGTAGTCACCAGGGAAATGAAAATCAAAGTGACTCTGAGACTCCACCTTACACCCATGAGAATGGCTAAGATCAAAAGCTCAAGTGACAACACATGCTGGAGAGATTTTGGAGAAAGGGGAACCCTTCTCCATTCCTGGTGGTAGAGCAAACTTGCACATATGAATTCCTTACTCTTCAATTCCTTCATAGAGTGCCATAGTTATCACATTGTAGCCACTTACCAAGGAGAATGACTACACAAAGAAGAATAGCGATTAGGGCTCCTGTGCTCAAACCAGCGGAGGACAGGAAGGCTTCTGCATGGCAGGTCCGGACGCGCCCATCTCTCTCACATGCACAAACCCTGATGGTGAGGGTACTGCTGCTGCTGAGAGAGGGGATTCCACCATCAGAGATCATAATGGGCAGATAATACACATCCTGCATACTTCGACTAAATCTCCTCCGCCTGGTCAGAATGCTGGCTGTGTTATCTACGGCAGACATAAGCAAAACAAAATAGACTTAGTAATTCTGCATTAAAGATTCACATTTCCTTTCATGGGTACAATAGGTATATACAATTTGCAAGCTTGTAAATTGGACAATACAACACGAAGTGGAAGTTTAAAGAAACAGCATATATCAGTTCTCAAATTGAGAAACATATTTGAACCATTAATTGATCCAACTTCAGGGACAGGTATAGAATGGCATGGAAGAGCAAGAGATTAAACAACAGACATTTTAGACATAGACATAATACCAGAAACAATTCAAAAGGTGAAAATGGCATAAAGCCAGTACAGAGTCATAGGAAATTTCTGAAAATAAAGATTATGGTGGCAAGAGACTGGGCAGACATTTCCATTCTTTCAGTAAATCTTTTAAGTCACTTTATTTCCATTTCATTTAAATGTATAATAAAACCAAACAGTACAAATCTTGCTGAACACTCTTTAGAGAGAACATAGAGAAGCCAAGCTGAAATTAAGCTGCAAGGTTCCTTCTCACTGTCTATCAGTGACTGAAGGTAATATGCAGGCTATAGGTGGAAATACCAATGATATTACCTAGTTGTGAACCCTGTGTGCCACAACAGTGAACACCCTGATAGTTTGAAATTTTCTTGAGGATAAACACTAGAATTGCAGTTAAGTATGGTGAGTAATAGAGAAATTAAAAATATTTATTACTTTTGAGTTATAAATAGATGTTTTATGAAATGGTGACATAAAACTGTTTCAGCTAAAGATCTCACTTTTGCAAAGAACAGAGAATTCAGGAAGTAAAAGCCTCTCACCTAGAAAGGCTTAGCACAGCAGAATAACAAGACCCTGAAAAAGGATGTTTGACACTTGACTGGAAATTCAAAAGATATACTTGGTGGAACACTTACTGAACTTGAACAAGAAATGCTGACCATCAGGAAAGAATATCAAAAATGGAAAAAATAAAAACAAACTCACAAAAAGGCAGGTGTTAAGTGGTAATAAATACATAGATAGATGGATAGACTGATGGATAGATAGATGATGCATAGATATACTGATAGAGAGGCATTGATGTAGAGAATATAGAGCTATCAAATATTAATCATGGAAGCATTATACATAATATATATTTATATCAAGTCAGAATGGACTTTCTTCTAATAAACCTTCACAATGCTGATGCCAGTAATAATTGATAGAGTGTTTCTTAGCATACTTTGAGTTAAGCTAAAGAAAATTTCATACTAGATTAGCTTGGGCACGGGTCAAATAACATTCTTTTGTTTAGGTATTTGAGTGAGTCTGGATAGTATCAAGAAAGACTGTGTTATATTATCCTATGTTACATCATATGTAATATAATATACACTTTAATTTGATAGATATCTTCAGTAGAGGAATTAAAATATTATGCGAAAATTATGTCTACTTATTTAAAAGTATCTTCTAAACTGAATAGTGAATTTAGAGCAACTCACCAAATATAATGGTAAAATTAGAAAATAAACGACAAAAATTTTGAAATAACAGTGAGACCACACATGAGGTACAGATGTGATGAGTAAAATGTCTATAAGTAATTCCAGAACTGTCTAAAATTTTTAGATTACAATTAGCATAATTGTATTACATTATGTAATGTCATTGTGTTATGTAATTGTGAACAGGCATTTTAAGTTCAGTGTAAAAACAGCAACAAATCTGTTCTACTTATTCAAAATAGTATAGTCTTTATTCACTATTTCTTATTCACATTTAATATTCAGAAATTAATATGAAAGTCTATTGGATAAATATGGTGAATGACGATGCATAGATACTATATTTGATGGAGAAATGTTATAATAATGAGATGCCTTAGAAATAATGAAATCCACTGATAAAAATAAAATAAAATAAAATTAAATTAAAAAAAAGAAATAATGAAATCCAAAGTCTCTGAAAAGCAATAATATCAACAGTAATTGTATGTTTGTGGAGCTTTGAAGCACCAGGAATACTTTGCAACTGAAAAATTTGTGAGATTTTATTTTCATAGATACATTTAGAGTAGAGTATATTATTGAATTGATGGCTGTCTTTCAACCTCTGTTTCAGAAATGATAGAGGACAACAGAATAGTAGTAGTACAATGGAAATTACTACTGGCCATGAAATTTGCATATAATTTCTTGAATTCATTTTATGAATATCCTGTTTCTATATATTTTTAAAGGATCCACATAGTAGATATTAATATCTGACCTACTTTTGGTAAACTAGTTGGGATTAAAGTTAAAATAATAAATGTTTTAAATATATATATTCAGTGGCTATTAAATTGCATTTTAAAATAACATATATTAGAAAGTATCAAAACCATGTGAACTTGAATGTAAAAGAAATATAAACACTTTCCTAGTCATTTCAATAGGTCCTTTGTTTTAGAAGGAAGTCTTAAACATAAATTTTATATGAAATATAGGCAATCAGACTATAGAAACCATCTTTCCATATCAAACACAGCAGCAAAAGCATTTGAGAGTTTCAGTTGTGTATCTCTAATTGGAGTAAATTTTAAAGTTTTGTTTGTTATTTATCTGAAGACAGCTGAGAAGTACATCCAGACAGATGAAGAGGCTGGATTTCATATTTTCTTTATACACCACTTCTCAAGAAGGTATAAGTGCCATTTATCACTTAACTATTAGAGTGCACACATGAAACAAGTTTGTCTTTGTTTCCTTTATGTAATATGTTTTGATATGAATTGTACTTGGCAGAATCGTATCTTCTGTTAGCTTCTTATTGCATTGTCATCTGCTATAAGATTAAAACCAAAATGAATTAACTAAAATGTGCAGTCCTTCCACAGCATAATCTGCTGGCTGGATTCTTTGGAGAAGACTCACACCCTCTGTACCTCTTGCCTTTCCCTTCGCAAAACCCTAACTATAACTGCAATATCTGTTCCAGCTCTGAATTCTGTCAGTTCATTTAGGTTTGTAAACATCCTGTGGCCTGACTTGTCTGTCTGCCAAAACAGCAACCTTCTGTCCAGCATATCAGCATGTTCTCATCTGAACCCCGTTAGGCCATCCCTGTGACCATCTGCCACCCTTCTTCTTCATAAACCTTTGCATTCCAAAGAAACACAACAATCTAATGGTTCTTTTAGATTCACAAATAAGTTTGAAAAAAATTGTATAGTAGTCACTATACTTAAGCCATATGATTTATATAGAGGCAAAGCTTTCAGATGAGACTAGAAATCAATCAACTAAAATTTATTTAAAAAAAATGCAGTGAAGTAGCATTTCTGAGTTTCTTCCCATGTTTGCTGAGCAGTTCTGTCACTCTCATTAAGAAAAATATCTTCTTAGAGAATAAAGGTTTGGAGAGGGGCATGGGAGTAGATGAGGAAGGGAGTGTTAGATTGTGGGATTGGGAGGGAATGAGGGATTAGCTACAGCTGATATATAAAATGAACAAACTATAATTAATAAAAGAATAAAATATATATAGCAAAAAAGAAATGTGTCATCAAAACAGCAAAAAAAAGAAAAAGAAAAGAAAGGTTTTATCAACATTTTAATAAAGATATTCAAGAACTCTTTAGTCCATTTGACTATTGATTATACAGAAGGGTTATATGCATATACAACCAAGCATACAAGAGAGAAATTAGAAAACATAAATATTAATGAATCAAAAATTAATATACTATCAGTAAATCTGCTCATGAAAAATGTGAGTGTTAATTAAGAGAAGGGTTAAATAAGAAGATATTAACCAGGTAGGTAAGCGCATGTCAGTTTATAATGGCACTCAAGAAGCAGACAGAGGAGTATGAAGGCTCATGTCCAGCCTGTTCATGGTCAGCTCAAGTCTCCGTGACTTATAGTGACAGATACGTCTCAGAAGAAAAGGAGGAGAAAGGAAATGTGGTGGTGAATGAAGAGGTGGTTGGGTCTTCAAACTTAAAACACGAAAACTAAATACCAAAGCGTTCATAAACATGGCATAACAATATAATGGTAAAAATAGAAGTAAATGTAACAGCGTGGAAGAGGGACTGCCTCTGACACAATCTGATTG
>REGO01000945.1:175239-194460 GCA_010120015.1 Rhombomys opimus
CTGGAAGCAAGAACTGAGGAGGTGAGGGACATCTATGGGATAGTGATGTCTCCCAGGAATGGAACTTCCAGTGGAGGGAGAAGGATACCCACACACCTATACAGAGGTAAAGGCACTACAAGAAAACCTTCAAAATCAACTAACCTGGACCCATAGTGGCTCACAGAGACTAAGCCACCATCCAGAGAACATCCATGGGACAGTTCTGGACCCCCAACACATTTGTAACAGATTTACAACTTGGTACAACTTGGTCCTCATGTGAGACCTCTAGCAGCAAGAGGCTGTCTCTGTCTCTGTCTTATTTTTTTTTTTTCTTTGTGTGCCTTCCTTTGAATCTCTTTTCCCTAACTGGACAACTTTGTCTAGCCTCAACAGAAAAAAAATGGGCTTAGTTCTACTTTCTATGTGTCAAGGCATGTTAATATCCATGAGAAGTCTTCCCTTCTCTGAGAAGAAAGGAAGGGGGTTTAGGGGGAGGGGAGGGAGAGGGAGAAACTGGGTGGAGAGGAGGGAGGGGAAGAACATCCCACATTAATGTGAAGAAAAGAAGGAAGAGAAGAAAGAAAAGAAAGAGACAAAGAGAGAAAGAAAGAAAGAAAGAAAGAAAGAAAGAAAGAAAGAAAGAAAGAAAGAAAGAAAGAAAGAATAGAGGAGGAAAAAATCTGCAGAAGACTTGATTCTACCTACAACCACAAAAATTTGTCATGTCTTAGCACAGCAAACATTCTGTTTATTCTTGCTACCATTTCAGTGGTGCTGTAGGTGGGTACTGGAAAAAAAACTGAAAATGGATTTTGGATGCACCTCTGAAAAGAACACCACACATTATAGAGGGTGAAATAGAGCTTTTTTACTAATACTTATTGGATGTGTTAGACAGTTTTCTACCTAAACCAGAAAACTCATTAGACTTTTCTGGCAAACTACTACATTAGTGTGGAAATTAAAAGAAAAAATCTCTGCTGAACTTTGATAATATCATTACCCTGTTTCATATAAATATTTATTTTAATTAAGTACACAGAATATATTCACACTTTACTTTGCTACGGACCCTGCTTTTTCCATTTTGTCTAAAATTAATCATTTGTTCCAAGTATGTAGAGAAAGGATTACAGGCTCCCTATAAGACTGATCTACTGTCACCCACCAGGATTCTATGCCAAGTGGTAAATCCTAGACTGCACCGTATTCAAATAATCATCACAAAGATCTGGAGGAAACATTAGTGCTAATTAGAAAATTACATCTACTAATTACGTTAGTAGTCCCCACAAATAGCAGCAAGAGCCTCATAGAGTGAGGACCTTGAAGAATCAATAAACAGAGCATCTAAATAACGTTACGTTTTCCAAAGTTGATAACTTTGCTGCTAATAGCTGTCATTTTCTCCATAAACGACTGAAGATTAAACAAAAATAATTTAAAAATTATCTTACAATTACACATATTTTCTGTTCATGTTTTAGACAATATGTCCAATAACAAGAGGGAATGGGATTTGTGCAACACTTCTTGATAGATTTACTAATACAAGATGGTCCCAAACATTGTATCTGATTTCAGGGCTCTCTCTGGGAAATAATTTTCTCTTTTTCTAATTTAAAAATATTTTGCCTTCTAGCAGTTGCAGTGGCAATCATAAGCATGTTTGTCAGCTAATATTTCTCTTCAAATCTGCCTGAGGGCATACTGCATGTGCATTTCTTGTTTAAAGGAATGCTTCATAGTAAATTGAATGACCATTCGTACATATGGCTCAATTTTAAATGCAAGATATTCACAGATCATAACACATTAACATCACATTGAGCTTAAATGCCAATCTGCAAGCTGTTCACGGGCACAGAAGAATAAGGCAAAACTAATCACGTCTGTACCCTCTCGAGTCAAAGCAGAAAACACAGAGCTTAAGAAAGCGTGTTGATGGTCACCTTCATTGTCCTTAAGTGTGAAGTTTGGGTTCGTGGGCAGGCGTTCATCAAGAAAAAAATTAAATCTTGGTCCATTGGCAAAGTCATCTTTATCAGTGGCAGTGATGGTGTGAATAACCTAAAGAAAAGACACATACTAACAGTAAGTCTAATTTGTTTATTCCCTGGATTTTAATTATACTGTAAATTTAGTTGTTGCTATTAACAGATTTTTAAAGATCTATTTTCCAACTCATGTGTTTAGGGTTAAACACATCAAAGAACCAATTAACTTGCTTTCTATCCAATCTATTTTAGGAAACGACTTTTACTTTAATTTATAAATACCACACTTTATTTTACATCATGGTACACACATCTTAAGTTTATTGTCTTTGTGAACCTCAATAGCTTGAGGCTTAGTTCCTTTGTTACTCCCAATACCTTGGGGATAATTGGTCATTACATTTTTGTGAAAAACTGAAAAAAAAAAAAAAGAAATCATTTTGCATAACTAAAACATTCCACTGAACAGTGTTGCTACACATTGAGCTCTGTCCATTAATGTAAAAACAATGGAGGACCCCAATTTCAGTATTCAAGAGAAGCAAGAAATAACAATGCAGGCCCTCAATTTCATACGAGAGAAGACTGAGTCCTGTGAATTGTGACATGCCAGGTGCTACAACAATGGTACAGGCCACAACCAAACTCCCAGTGACTTGCTGATGCATTTGTCCTCTGTGCTGGCTCAGACACAGGGGTCTGGATCTCTATTATTGCATATTCAGGGACAAGGTAAGGTAAAGTACATGGAAAAAAAAACAAAACAAAACAAAACAGAATTTTGGTGCCAAATGAGAGAATACAAATTCTAATTACTCTAAGCAGTATTACCTTAAAAGTAAACCGATGAACAAACAAAAATGTGGTGTTTCCTAATTAAAAGGTAGTGACTTAAACATTTACCTTATCCACATCTATTTTTTTTAATACAGGAGAGAACACTGAAATAACTTCTATTGATGAAACAGATTATGCAAAATGGAAAAATAAAATACACTCTTATAATATCAAATAACAATATGTTTTAAAGAGAAAAATACATTTAAAGAAAAATAGCACCCCAACCAAAGACCATGCATGCAGATAACCTAGAACTCCTGCACAGATGTAGACCATGGCAGCTCAGTCTCCAAGTGGGTGTCATAGTAAGGGGAACAGAGGTTGTCTCTGACATGAATTCAATGGCTGGCTCTTTGATCACCCTTCCCTGATAGGGGAGCATCCTTACCAGGCCACAGAGGAAGACAATGCAGCCAGTTCTGATTAGGCCCTGATAAGCTAGGGTCAGAGGGAAGGGGAGGATGACCTTCCCTATCAGTGGACTGGGGGAGGGGCAAGGGAGGAGAAGAGGGAGAAGGGCAGGATTGGGAAGGAATGAGAGAGGAGGCTACAGCATGGATAGGGATACAGAGTGAATAAATTGTAATAAATAAATAAATAAACAGAAAAAAAGAATAATATTTTGAAAAAATCTAAATCCTTCTCTATGTACTGAGACCATTGGTTGATAAATGAGTTAACAAAGAAAAAGAAAAAGCAAAGAGAGAGAGAGAGAGAGAGAGAGAGAGAGAGAGAGAGAGAGAACCAAAACAACAATAGCATGCCCTTGTGTCCTGAGATAAGGATAGTGTATACAGTATTGAAGTGGCAGATACTCAGGCTTCAGTTCCCACCTCTGCCATCAACCAACCTCTGAGATTGCAGTGAGACCCCATCACTCTCTCCCCATTCCCCATCTGTAGAGAGAGAAATCTATTGTGCTTTCCTATCTTATTTCCCTCTGGAGTATTTAGAGCTGAAAGTTCATCCTGTTGTTTTCCACTTCTGTTTTATGCACAACTGCTTCTCCACATGGATCTTTTCTTCCCTTTTGTCTTTTGACTCCTAGTAGACAAAGGTGCTGATAGAGAATCAAAAGCAATCTAAGCATTTTTTTTTCCTCAAATGTGCAAAAGCTTCAAATAGAGTTCAAACTGTTTTGTCAACAGAGCAATACACTGGCATTCTCTACACATCAATTCTGAATTTAATATTAGTGAAAATCAGGACTGATTTTCAAATTTGTTCAGTGTATTCACACACACACTTACTTGTACCCACATTGACAAACATGCAAAAAAACATTTTTATCATATTTTCAAAACTGAATGGTGCTCATTTATTATGATTCTTAATTTTAAATTCTACTTTCCCTGCCATATTCAATAACAGTATGATTTACTTGCAAATTGCTTCTTAACTCAGAAAGTTGTAAGGATTTTTAAGGAACAATTCATCAAGACCAATTCAGTATTTCATCTTAAGTTCGTAGGTAGTAATATATATATTTACTACTCATTTCAAAACAAACTTATAAATGAGTTTAACATTTTCTAAATTTTCTTACAAACCTGAGCTTCTAGTGGCACTTCTGAGGTAATTAATATTGGATTGTGTTCTCTGCTGGTTTATTTTTTTAAATATTTACTAAAACATCTTTTCCATTTTGTGCAAATAATTTCAGATTTGAATTTAATAGAGACTGTTTATTTGAAACTATCTAGAGTCTTATCCACAGGCACATGATACCTGAATATTGCATTATGCTTCAAAGTGTCCTGTGCACCTCATACTCTTACAATTTTGATGGTCAAGCATAAGGATAATTGATTTTTTTATTAATTTAATTTTGTCATAATCCTTTTTTCTCTGTATTTATTACTTCTCATTTTTATTAATACTCTTGTTTATTTATTAATTATCATACTTTCAGCAAAATATATAAATTGTCCTTGTTAGGTGTTTTAGACAATTTAAAAATCTAATGCATAAATAGATCATCTTCACAATCAGAATTTTTGAGGCTGTAATTTTCTTCACTGTGTTACTGATATATTCTTTTCTGTGATTGGTAAGGTGCAACGTTTAACAACTTTTCATCATCATCACTATTATTTTCATAATTTTCTAGTAGCACACAAATATTCTAAATCATTAACCCAAGTTCTAATACATAATATAGTTTATTATTTTGCAAGACGTTACAGACAAAAAGCCACAAATATAGTCAGTCTACCTTTTAAAACTAAAGAAGGAATCAACTTGATATTTGCTAATTACAAGTAAAAGACCCACTAAGATATATTTATAGATATTTATATATTTATCATAATATCTATACTATACAGATATTTATAGATATTTCACAATATCTATAAATAAACATTATGGTTTTAAAATTTTATTGACCATCATGTATTGATATGGGAATAGATTATTAGGGGAATATGTCAATGCAAATTTAAATCAATATAATTTTTTTCTTTGGAAACACATTTTTTTTGGTTACTTCATTTTATTCTTACATTGATGCAGCCCTGGGGACAGAACCTTGAATCTGGCCATTGGTGTGACAAGCAAGCCGTCTGCTACTGAACAACGTTGCCTGTTCTCTTAGCATTTTGTCTAGTGCACAACCCTCAGCTCTACCATCAATGTTGATGCTAAGAAACTCTTCGTACATTGTTTAAAGCAATCAGTGATTGTGTTCTATTTCATAATAATGTGAACTCACTCTTCTTAGTTGAATGAATTGTATCCAGATAGACTATAAATCTGTAACAAAACGTGTTATATTTTTATACAAAGTTATAAAATTAATAAAAATGTATTTCATATGGCAGAGGTTATTTTAAGTAATCCCCTGATCATTGCTTTATTTTTGAGATATGTTCTTTTTAATAGGCTAGGTTATTCTGGATTTCTGCCTTTCTATGTAAGATGGAAATGATCTGAGACTTCTGACCCTTCTACCTCCACTTCCCTGGTGAGGGATTACACGCAATTGACATCACACTGAACTAATGCTGATCAGAGAGAGGAATCAAGGTTTCCTTTATGCTAGGCAAGCTCTCTACCAACAAAACGTTATTCTTAGCTAAGAAATTAATTTAATGTTAGCTAGCTCTGAGTTTAACTTTAATGAATAATAAAAAGGCCACAGCATATTTGATATGAATAAAAGAAAAGTTTTCATTTCAGACAGATATAAATTCCTTTAGATTCAATGTAGTTTGGGAATTGACTGTAAATTTTATGCATGGCGGACTTTCTGTGGTTTTTCAATGAAGTTATATAAAATATATTTTTCAGAAGAGTAAAGAGTATTAATTCAGAGCTAATCATCTGTTTTGTTGCTATTTATGTTGGTGTTTAATTTGACCTAACTGCTATTGTACAGGTTTAGAACTTCACAAAGTGTCATTATCCACCATAGCAACATCATGATGCATTTAGGTGCTCAACATCTCAACAAATTCAACATTATAAACAACTATTACAAACACAAGTGTTATTCCCCTGTAAGGGAAATATATCAACAGACTGCATCAAAGTTATTACAAAACTCAAAGTTTTAATACTAATTGTATTTCAACTCTGGGACAGAACTTGTGGAATTCCACCAGAAATACTATCAGCAGGTGTTCCCAAATACAACAGACACAACAAAAGTCGAGACACGTTTCTTCTGTTAGGGGTCAATCACAGAGATCAAAAGTGTCACTGTTAATTTGTTTGAATAGATTGAAAACTATACTTAAAGTAATTTTTTTCTCCCAAATGTTAAAATCACTTTGGTAACAGAGTTGAAAACATGGTGAGCATAAAAAAATTCCCATGAAATGATGCAGCTGGAGACAATCCCATTAAGTGAATTAAGTCTGTTTCAAAAAGACAAATATTAGATGTTTTCTCATTTTGAGAATTACACTCTTAAAATTTCTTTAAAAGTAACTTTATATATTGAGAATTTTATTTATATTATATCACTCCCTCACCCAATTCTTCCTGAGTTCCAGGTTTTAAATAGATGTAAATGAGTAAATATACTGAGTTAACAATCAAATGGAAGCTACATAAGGGTATTAAGGAAACTAATAAGAAACACACACACACACACACACACACACACACAGAGGTTCTTATCAGCAACTGTAAGGTTAACTAAAACGTATTTAATACATGTGTGAAAATGACCTTATGAAGCAATTAAATGATAGAAATTGATATAAAACCCAAGAAAATAACATCATCAAACACTAGCCGACTCTCAGAGCAGACATAGGAGAGATGTCTCAAATATATTGACAAAGTGAACTTGAACATACACAACAGGAAACAGTGGAGTGGATCTGGATCATAATTCCCCCAAGATCAATTCTCAGGAAGAACTGCATGAGCTCATACACTTATTACCATTGATTATCATTTCTTCACACTTGTGTCAGTATATAAATCTGGCTATGAGCAAGCATGTATGGGCTGCACTCTTAAAAGAGAATGGGCTATATTCCTGAACTTCTAAAGGAGTTCATAACCTAAAAAGTACTTATTAATATATTTAAAATATATACATTTACACAGGTGTTTAGAATGGTGGCACATGTCTTTCTTATCTGGAGGTAGAGACAGGAGGATCTCTGTGAGTTCCAGGCCAGGGTGAATGACACAACAGGTATCAAGCCACACACTGCTACACAGTGAAACCCTGTTTCAAAAGTAAGATAAAAGAATATATATATATATGGTATATTTTATACATTATATATAATTAATTATATAATATAATCTCTTAACTTACAGCAATGAATATTAATATATAGCAGCACATTATGTATAATAGCATAATATACTCTAAAATATTTATAATACATAAGTATAGGTAAATTTTACATAAATACATAATTAAATATAATACATATAGTTAAATTGTAATTGATCTTAAAATGTCTTAGATATTCATTTATGCTAGATTTTGAGGACATTGAAGTTGTCTGCCTATTTTACATCTCTGAGTAAATTACAAAGGAACAAATAAACTTTATTGTGTTGCATATTTGAGTCTTAGAGATTGAGTTTGTAAGGGATAATTGATGATAATAAGAGTCCATTCATTTCTGGGTGTTTTAGTTTTCATGTTTAGTCTTTCTTTTTTAATTGTAGTCTAAGTAGACTTTTACATTGGTGCTGTGCTTAGCAGATATATGAAATTGATTTAAAAGTATATGTACATAAACCAATTTGGATTCTATTCTCAGAAAAATATTGACTGTATTGATCTTCATAAAATACTTTAGATTTACCTACTTGAGTAATATGTCCTTTTTCCATTTTAGTTCACAGTTGTTTTCTTCATTTTGTTCATCAGCACACTATTTGTGACACCTAAATCTGTATTCAGAGTGTAGACCAACTCTATATATAACATTGAACATTAATACCAAAACCTATCTACTGATGTTATTGAAGGATGAGTACTGTTCTGATATTTTTTTTATTCTTGTACTATCCTTTCCTTTAATAACAGTATTGTGGATATGTTTTTGCATATTCAATTCATTTACTTAAAAAAAAAGAAGTAGGCAGTATGTCTGTGCTACCTAAGGAAAAATTAATTAATGCATCATTTCAAAATTTTCTTATGGGGTCCCTGGCCCTCCATGCTACTCCATCCCCACCCCCTTCTTCTTCCATGCGACTCTCTGCCTTATGCCGAAAGTTTGGCTGTGAGTCTCAGAATCCGATTTGATCCTTTGTTGGGTGAATCCCTTTGGAGGACCTCTGTAGTAGACTCCCATCCTGTTTCCTCTCTTCCACCGCTTCTGATGTCTATCCTGTTTGCCATTCTGAACGAGATTCAAGCATCCTACTAAATATTCTTATTACTTTCTACCTTTATCTATATAAGGAATAAGAAGGTGTAGTTATATATTCCAGATGGTAGTTTTGGAAAATAATTTTTTTGAGTTTCTTCAGATATTTTAGTGTGATATTACCGAGAACTTTTTTATTGAGAATAATATAATGAAAATATTATTTTTATATATTTAAATCTTTGTCATTCAGCCATTAATAAAACTATTCAACATTTTGTGAATAGTCAAAAATATGTAATAATATGATGTGAGAATATCATATTTCCCCTTACATAAGGCTGGGCAATCATAATGCTTATTTTCAACAACATGGACAAAATTATATGTGAATAGAGTATATATTGATGAGCTGTATCCCCAGAACACCATGTGATCTGTTTATTACTGTTTGTAGTTTTGTATATACTTCTTCTCACATTTAAAACAATGTATATCTAAGTGTAACACTGAGCATAACTTTGTGTACAAACTTTATAGTTATAATGAAATCTGTCTTTGTAAATCAAATACACGATTTGATAAAGTTTATTTTTTGTGATTATATATGTGTATATTATTTGTGTATACATATATTCTTATGTATGTTTCTAATTGTTTGTAATTTTCAATAATCTTTTCCAGCTAGGTTTATAATATCTGTTATATAACAGCTTATTAACGTGTTTTTTAGTTGAATATATTTAGGAACCAACAATAGACATACCGATCCTACAGATTCTTAACATTGCTTATTTTATCACTAAAATGTTAGTTGTGTTATATATACACTGATTAACTCATATTTTTAGAGTAGTACAGTTATTTTTTCATTTTATTTTAAATAATGTTGCTCTTGGATATATTTTTGTGTAAGAACTTCTTGCATTATGTGGGATTTTCTTGGATTTATTACTGAGAAACATGTATGGAAGTATAATTAATGGCTGTTTGCATTATATTGCTGATTTTATTATTTTATTTTTAAATTGTTATGTATTTATTAATAATTACAATTTATTCACTGTCTATGGCTGTAACCCACTCCCTTGTCTCCTCCCAGTCCTACCCTCCCTCCCTCTATAGAGGAAACCATGCTCCTCCCCTAGTCCACTGATAGGGGAGGACCTCCTCCCCTCAGTTTCTTTTTTTAATTAATTTTATATTTTTATATTAATTACATTTTATTCATTTTGTATTCCACCTTTAACACCTTCCCAATTTCAGCCTCCCTCCCTCATCTCCTCCCTGGCCCTCTCCAAATCCACTGGTAGGGGAGGTCCTCCTTCCCTTCCATGTGACCCCAGCTTATCAGGTCTCATCAGGACTGGCTGCATTGTCTTCCTTTGTGGCCTGGCAAAGCTGCTCTTGGGGGGGGGGGGTCAAAGAGCCTGCCACTGTCTGTCCTTTCTTTACTTGCCCCATTCCATAATGTATAGAGGTTCCTCATAGTGTGCACAAAGTTACATGTACATACACGCACACTCACACACACACACACACACACATAAACACACACACACACACAGGCATACATCTTTCATAACCAACATTTCAAACTCCTCATAGATATGGTCTCTAGGCTTCATCAGGCTATAAGAGGTTACTGCTCCACACTGAATGCAGGACTATGCCTAGACCATTCAATACAATTTTATTGGCATGATGAATGGATCATACCTAAATGAGCTCATTGTTCTGAATTACACTGTGATATTGGGAAAATTCATTTTCTATAACGCTCAAAAGAAATCTATTTGTACTTAAAACCTTATAAAAAGTATTGTCACTGAACATAAAAGAATGCCACTGAGGGATTTGGGCAACAATACCCCAAAATAATGGAAATAAAGCTGCTTATTTTTCTTCCCTTCAGATGGTAGGAAAAAAAAAAGAATTAACTTACCTGACCAGGTTTAGAATTCTCACAGACAACAATATCATATTCTCTGGCAAGTTCGGGTGGGTTGTCATTGACATCCAGAACTCTAATACCCACGGAGACATGGCTCAGCAAACTCGGGTTGTCTGCAAAACACACAGGGATGTGTTTAGCATTGCAGCACACACTTTAGAGGCTTGGCTTACAATAAATCTCCTTAATGCTGTGGCTGCCTCTAGTGCTGCATGCAGCAGCAGGACTGTTGGCAAAGACAACTTCATGAAGGCTGTCTGTGTGAGAACTCATTAGCTTACAGAAAAATGAAAAATGAACATCAGGCCTTGATATGAATACCAAAATGATATTTTTTCATATCAAGGAAATTACATATTACTCAGGAACTGGAGAGGGAGAAAGTTGTCAGAATCCATTGTGAGCTGTCAGAGCCTAAGGGATGAGCAATTGGTTTCAGCAACACACAAAGAAGAGCACAGGAGCTGCTAAAAAACAAACAAACAAACAAACAAACAAAACAAAGTCCAAATGAACAAACAAACACTATACAATCAGTAAAATGTTCAAGCTCTAAATTGGATGTAAACTCTGAGAAAATAGTAGGGAATTTTTGTTTGTTTGTTTTTGTTATGAGGGTTGATCTATTTTTTAATAAATGTTTAATTTCAATAAAAATTCAGCATGGAATTTTTATATAACGTTTTGGAATGTTTAATGTTATAAAAACATGTTCTAAATATTTATATAACAAATATTTTTGAAAACACTTAATGTTATCAAAACATGTTCTAAATTAGTTTTTACACTTTTCAGAAAATTTATTAACCCTAGGATGCATATTGAAGTTTCTCTTCCTAGAAACCTGAGGCTTTTTTCATGTTGCTAAGAACAATGATGGATATTCTTAAATAAATCAAACTTAGCAACATAGCAAATCATTTTAGAGAACACACATAACCACTCAAAATAGAAATAGGGAATATGAAATAAAGCACAAGATCCATGTATTCTGGAAAATATTGGTGAAAACACACCAATATTCAACATAATATATTTTTAATGATGAAAACTAACAAACATAATTAACCAAAGATAAAGGAACTTAAGGATAAATCTAATAAGTATGTAGGAGTTCTATATCCAGAAGATTTTATTGAATTTTATTAAAAAAGAACTAACACAATTAAGATCTCTATTATGTCTGTGGTTAAGGAAACAAAAATAACATAAGCAAGACTGTTCTTTCCAGATCAATGTATGGATTCAAAATAATTAAATACAAACCCTGAAAGCTTCTCATAAAAACTGAAATTTGGTTCTTAAATTCATGAACAGAAAGGTTATTCACAATTGCAGGGGCAAAACACGGTAAAAGAGACTTGTTATATGATTTATTGAGGCTTCTGTATCATATTAAAACAGGTAGTGTGGCAGTGTCAGGGAAAAAGGCAAGGAGAAAAGGAAAGCCAAGCAGAGGGAGACTGACGACCCTGAATGTTCCCTGTGACAATAAAGGAAAGGAAGACCAAGGGAGGGGGGCTGCGTTGTCAAGAAAAGACTTCCAAAACAATAAAATACGAACAACAAAAAAAGAAAAAAACTTTCATTCTACTTCGTGCTAATGCTTATATGTGTAAGCATTGGTGTCCCATGTAACAATGAGAAAAAAGAAATAATATTGATATATATTTTAATAACAAATTAATAATAATTTAGTGCTGACCAGTTTTACACTGAACCTTAAAACATATTTTGAGGAACATAAATGTATAGCCTTCAAATTTTTTAAAAACACTAGTATGACTATGTGATTAAGAGGAATATTTTCAAAACCCAGAATATAATGTCCATGGATGTAACAGTAATGGGCTTGAAATCAGGGGATTGGAATTCCATCTCAATACTTCCCATACGTGGCAGTTTCTCAAAATCCCCCTGTAGGGGAGACATTTCTGTCACTGAGAAATGCAAAAACCAGCACAATACAAAAATGGATTTAGAAATTAAAAATAACATGAAAAATCCAATATCCTTAACTGTTAAATAAATGGAGGTTGGTCAAAATAAGTTACCATCCAACGCAGACTAGATTGGGATGTGATTATACTGTGGAGGAAATTTATTCAAGAATAATATGACTACATTTAACTTTGGTTCTGCATTTTTGTTATAAATATACAGCAAGTTTTAATCAATTTATGGGCAGTATATTTTTATGCATATACCCTCAGACAATTAATGAAACTTCATGAGAGAAGAATATAATTGTTGTTTGAATATAACAACAATTAGACACAAAGCATAAACTGAATCATTTTCTCAGAAATGTCAGAAAATATATCTGCATATAATAAAGTTATATAATACAGGGAAGCCCACATAATGTAAAATTAACTAAATCCTGAAGTATTGATTGGGATAGAACCCTCAGCAGTAGCTCTATTTATTACTTAAAAAAATTAAAGACATATTGTTTGTATGTGAGTGTGTATGTTTCTGTGTATGTGTGTGGGTGTGTGCATGTTCGCACGCATGTTGCTCGAGTGTTACAGAATACGTGAGGAGGTTAGAGACTACATACGGAAGTCAGGTCTCTCTTTCCACCATGTGGACTAGGTATTAAATTCAAGTCATCAGGCTTGGCAGCAGGCACCTTTATTGGCTGAATCTTATGACTGGTTCTGTCAATGCTAATTCTTAAATGAAGAGGTTTATTTAAAATCTATTTGTCATTATCCTCTGTAATTTGAAGCTCACACTAAATTCTTTACAATAATATAAAATATATTAAATGTAATACAGCTAATAGTTTCCTACAATCTATTCATGTGATTACCAAGAATGATTACTTTACCATCTACACATAATAAAAGATAAGACAACATCTGTATACTTATTCTAAGTATATTATGTCCTACTGATAAAATAAGCATTTGATCATGCTACTTAAAGCATGACTTCTTTTTCATATATTTATTGTGTAAGTCTTTTATGGGTTGGTGGTGTCAAGCTGTTGTCCTCTTGCCAGGCTGCACTGACCCTTTCCATGGAAGCTAGTTTGGCTTTGTATTTAATGTTTCTGCCATTGCCTTCCAAGCATATTAGAGACACCAGCAATGCCTGTTATTTCCTCTTCTGAGTGAGATTCAACCATCCTCCCTTGGGCCCTCCTTGGTTCTTAGCTTCTTTGGGTCTGTGGATTGTAGCATGGCTATCTTTACTTAATGGCTAATATCCACTTAAAAGTGAGTACAGACCATTCCTGTCATTCTGGGTCTGGGTTACCACACTCAGGATGATCTTTTCTAGTTCCTTTCATGTGTATGTGAATTGCACAATGTCTTTGTTTTTAAAAGCTGAGTAGTATTCCATTGTGTAAAGATACCATGTTGTCTTGGATGGAGAGAACTTGATAGAAGATGGGGTGGATATGAGGATGGGGATGGAGAGGGACATGTGGGTGGAAATCAGGGGTGGGCAGGGCAAGTTTGGGAGGAAGACTAGTAAAGAGAACAGAAATCGATATGGGGCACATCTTTGGGACAGGGTAGTCTCCTGGGTGTCTATAATGGTGACCCTTGCTAAGACTCCTAGCAGCAGGGGATATGGAAATTGAAATTGCCACTTCCTGTAGACAGGTGGAACTTCCACTGGCAGAAAAGGAGCATCATCTCACCCATAAAAAATTCGACCCAAAATTTGCTTTGCCTATAAGAAGTGTAGAGATAAAGATGAGGCAGAGAAAATGAGGGAATAGGCAACTAATGATTGGCCCAACTTGAGATCCATCCTATGGAAGAGAGCCAACTCCTGCACTTAACGATACTCTGCTATGCCTGAACACAGAAGCCTAGCAAAACAATTTTCTGAAAGGCTTCAGCCAGCAGCAGATGGAAAAAGATGCAGAGATCCACAGACAAACAGTAGGCTGAGTCTTGTGGAATAATAGGAGGAAAGACTGTAGGAGCCCAAAGAGGCAAGGCCACCACAAAAGACCTGAACCCCAGATTTTTTAATTTTCTTGAAACAGAGGGAGCCTGGGCATCCCTCTGTTCTGTAGCCACACTCTGTAGCAGCAAGCTGCCCTTATGTTCCCGATGTACTCCTTTCTTATTCTCATTTCACATTTTTTTTCTGGCGGAAATGATTCCATTGTAAGTACTATAGTCATTGTAGGTTGATGCAAGAATGTTTCTGAAATACTACAATAATCATTTTAAAAAATTCCAAGTTGTCACTGTTTTTTTTTTTTAACTGACTCATTACAAAAAAAAAAATACTGTCGTAGATAACATCATTCACCTTTGTAACAAGACCCTTTTCTGATCTTCTGTATTGCCAGCACATTCATCCTCCTCAAAATGAGCTGTCATTTCCTTCACTTCACCTTGGGGATAAGATAAATTGAAGAGCTGCTGGAGCCTTGTACTGGTTTGCAACAGTATAGAAGTTATGTATCAGATCCTCTAAGCAGATGATATCATACTTACCCAAAGACTGAGTAATCAAGGAGTGGAGTGTTAAGGCAATTTCTGTTAAGGCAATTGATTTTGCATAGCTATGCTTAGACTTCAGGTGGGGGAACCCACATGTACTGTATGCTAGCATAGTCCTCAGCAGGACTATGTTGGTGAGTCATTGAACTTAGCAAAGCTCCAGTTGGACAGCTGGCTTAGGCAAGGAAGCCGCAACACTTTGTAGATCACTGCACTTAAACCAACGGTACCTCAGATTCCGATGACAAATTCCAATTTGATTTCTTCAGGTACACAGAAGTTTGCAGCTTTTCTTTTCTTTCCAGCCATCAGAATCTCAGTGCTGAAGATCTGCTTTTATTCCTTGCGACAGTGTTTAGCTTTTTCTGAGCTTCCTCCTTGCCCCTAGAACCCTCTTCAGGCAAACATTTGCAGGTGTTTTACTTTCAACTCTGTGAAAATTCTTTGCTTTTTTTCTACAGAATTGTGGCAAAGCATGAACCTTCTTTTTCTTTTCTCTACAGCCCTATGATGACCTCAGGTGTCAGGCCTTTGTGGCAAGCTCTTTTACCTGGTGTGACAGTACTGTATTTATCTTAGACTTCTTTGATTAATGAAACTACCTCTGTGTTTAGAAGAGGCCCCTGTTATTTAGACCACCTCTTTTCTCCCTCACTTTCATTCTATTTAACCTTTCTTTAATATCAAGATGTCAAATATTATTTTAAGTAATGTGTTAATACTGATAATTAACATGATTTTCTGATACTTCGTTGAAAATTCCTCAAGCTTTACTTTATAACAGGGAAAATGGTTTACAGGAAATTGGTGAATAAACTTTACATGATTAAAAATTAACCAACTTCACATATCTTAAATATTAATATCAAACAATGAAACATAATAATTTGCACAAAGAATGTTGTTTAAAAATAATAAAGGGAAACATAGAATTATACCATCAAAAATACATCTAAATCTAAATAAAAAACACATTTGCTTATTTTTTTTCCTCAGTGAGAACTGTGTATACATACTTATTTCACAGTCATTCTCCAAGTTCCTCACTGAAATGAATTACTTAGGAGGAATCCATTCTCTTTAGGACATGGATTTGTCCAATATACACAGAAATCCAGCAGTTCCCTGTAGATCTTCAGTGTGGTTGCATTCCAGTAACATAAGTCAGAGGCTTCCAATTTAAGCCATGCCTTTGATCTTAGAGAAAAGAATACTGTCCTTGATCTGTAAATCATAACTCTAGAGTCAAAATAATTCACTCTTATTTGAAATAAAAAAGTATAAATCTTCACATTGATTATAAAATGAATTAGAAACTATCCTTTAACTATGCGAAATGATGCAATAGATCTATCCAGTTAGATTAAGAAAACCTAGCTGAAATTTGTCTTCTGATGTTTCCAAAATTTCTGAATTCTACCTTTTAAATCCCTTATTGATATTATTAACCGTAATAACTGTGAACTATTTTTTAGCTTTCATCTTTTTAGAATATATAAATCATTACATGATCAATTGTTATTCTATCCTTCAAACTTGCATTTATAACTATGCTTCTGCACAGCAAAGAACATAAGAAATATTTATGTCTGAAGTGAAAACCAAGTACATATTAACAGGAGAAGTAAGATCATTTGAGAGGACAACATAAACTCCAACTTGTCTCCATTTTAGGACCAGGCCATAAGTCATCAGTCCCAGGAACTAGGCCATAAGTCACAAGCCCCAGGGAATAGGCCGTAGGTCACCAGTTCCAGAAACAGACCATAAATTCTAGGAACAAGACAATAAAATCCCCTTAGCAAGAAACAGCCTGAAGTTAACCCCAGAAATGGTCTCAGGATGGGGCACCTGTGCCAGGAAGCCTTACCTCATCACAGGCATAGAGTCTACCAGACTACCTGGACATAAGCCAATGAGAAATCAACCCTTGTAACTTCAATGGCACCCACCAATGAGGTTTTAGATTACCTAACCCTTGCTAGAATTCCCCTAGTATCCTATTAAAAGGCCTGAGTGCCTTTGTCTATGGTTGCCATTTTGTAAAATGGTTTGACTCTTGAAAGCAGGTTTTCTCAGAATAAAACACTCTTGCCAATTGCATATGTGAGTGATGGTCTCTGTGCAGTGAATTCGGACTACACTTATTTTTTTACTACTTTCATTTTTCTGATGAAATACTATAAATACAACAAAATTCTCTTATCAATAACAGAAATTTCAGTTAATTATAAAAATGAAAATAATGAGAAATGTTTTAGGACACAATGATACTACGTGTAAAATATTTACAAATTAAATATTTGTAGTATTTGAAAGCATGATTACTCATCTTGATCCAATTTCTCCATGAACTAACAAAGGTTTATGTTTTAGGATGTATTTACATTGCTTGGGGATAATGGCAGGAAGCTTATAAGAAGGTCACACATTGAGTCATCCTAGAAGCTTAAAAGCAACTTAAGTGAAAACTGGTTGAAACAATTTAAAGATTTTGAAAAACAGCAGTGTTTCTGATTTGTCTGAAATTTCCTGAGATTTTATAATTGCCTCACAATCTTCTGAATTTTTTCCCTTAAAAACAAACAAACAAATTTCATTATCCCTTTTAAGAAAACTTTGAGCTTATGCTACACAAAACTACACAAAACTGTTGCAGGGTATTTGATCACACTGTGAACCCTGAGAGACTGTACAGGAAACATCTGTTTCTAGATATGGTGTAGCTCAGCCCTACCACGTACTTTTAATGCACGCATGCGCTTTCTGTAAACAGGATTAAACAAAGTCAACCACAGGCCAAGAGGTAGAGCGGTCAACACGGAGTAAACACAGAGAAGACAATAGGGAGTGAAAGGAAGTGTGGAGGACAGATATGGAGAGAGGCACAGGAAGACGAAATGAAGGAAATACAGACTGAAGGGTTTTTAAAACAATGTGGAGGAAGAGAAAGAGCTTTTTTCTGTATTGGATGTACCTGAGTAGGAACTTCAGCTGGGTGCTTTCTCTGCCGCTCTGCGCTAGTGGGCTTTCACACCAGCATGGTTCATACATCTTTATTGGTAAAAATCAAATGTTAAAGATTTTGTTTAAAAAAAAACAGAAAATTACAAACCTTAATTCCACTGTGTGCAAGTGTCCTACTATTGTGAAACATTTAGGTAAATTGTTTAGTTGCAATAAATTATCTGGTTCAGAAGCAGAATTAAATTTAAAAAAAGACAGGGGGCTGGAGAGATGGCTCAGAGGTTAAGAGCACTAGTTGCTCTTCCAGAGGTCCTGAGTTCAATTCCCAGCAACCACATCTACAATGACATTTGGTACTTCTTCTGGCCTGCACACATACATTCAGGCAGAATACTATATACATAATAATAAATAAATAAATCTTAAAAAAAAAAGACAAACTTCTGTTTTAGTTAGAAAGAACAGCTTATGGCTTTCTTCTAATAGTCCTTTCATTTCTAATATCTTTCATTGTATCATAATTTATCATGAAACTAAGCAAACTGTCTGAAGATAATGCTTTGTGATATCACAAGGTTGATACAAAAATAGCCTATGCTTCTTTCTATAAATTTATTTAGTTATTCAATAATTACAATTTATTCACTTTGTATACCAGGTTTAGACCCCTCCCATATCCCCTTCCATTCCCACCCTTTGACCTCTCCTCCTATGCCCTTCCCAAGTTCACTGATAGGGGAGGTTCTCCTCCCATGCCATCTGACCCTAGCCTAACAGGTCTAATCAGGACTAGATACATTGTATTCCTCTGCAGCCTGGTAAGGCAGTTCCACCATCAGGAGGAGGTGATCAAAAAGCCAGCCACTGACTTCATGCCAGAGACATGTTTCGCTTACTAGGTAACCCGTTTGGATACTGAGCTACCATGGCATATATTTGAGCAGGGATTCTAGGTTATCTCCATGCATAGTCCTTGGTTGGAGTATCAGTCTCAGAAAAGATACCTGTGCTCAGATTTTTTGGTTCTGTTGCTCTCCTTGTGGAGCTCCTGTCTCCTCCAGGTCTTTCATCTCTCCTTCTTTCATAAGATTCCCTGCACTCTGCCCAAAGTTTGGCTATGAATCTCAGCATCTGCTTCGATAACCTGTTGGGTAGTGTCTTTCAGAGGGCCTCTGTGGTAGGCTCCGGTCCTGTTCCCTATTTTTTCC
>REGO01000945.1:220316-246204 GCA_010120015.1 Rhombomys opimus
TTGCAGTAGATGATCCTAGACCCATGAGTATATAGTCAGCCCAAATTGGACTCTATATATTTATATAAATTATGAGTCTGAATGAATGGGTTGCTGATCTGGGAAGAATTGTAGGGTGGCCATGATCAAAACACATTGTACACTTGTAAGAAATTCTGAATTATTAAAAAATATTATATTAAAATAAGTTTGAATCTCATACATGTAATGAGAAGAAATTTGATTGAATGAATAAATGAAGAAACACATTAGATCATCAAGCACTCCTGACTACTTACAGTAGGTGTTTTTCAATAATGAGTTGATAATCCCCTTCTATCTGACCCTAACCTATCAGGTCCCATCAGGGCTGGCTGTATCATTTTCCTCTGTGGCCTGGCAAGGTTGCAGCCCCCAGGAGGAGGTGATCAAGAGTGGGCCACTTAGTTCATGTCAGAGACAACCCTTGCTCCCCTTACTAGGGAACCCACTTGGAAACTGAACAGCCTATGGGTTTCCTCTGAGCACAGGGCCTAGGTACTCCCCATGCATGGGCCTAGGTTGTAGTATTGGTTTCAGCAGGCCTCAATGGGTGCAGATTTTTTGGTTCTGTTGGTCTCCTTGTAGAGTTCCTGCTCTCTCCAGGTTTTTCTATCTCCCTCTTCTTCCACAAGGTCTCTTGCACTCTGCTATGTGTCTCACTATCTCCTTCCATACACTGATGAGTAGAGCCTTTCAGAGTTTCTCTGTGGAAGGTTTCTGTCCAGTTCCTTGTCTTCTCCTGCTTCTGATGTCTATCCTGTTAGCCTTGGATACAAAGGGAATATATTGTAATAAATAAATAATATAATTAATTTAAAAAAATGAGTTGATAAGTTAAATATGCACTACCAAAGAATAAAATTTTATTTAACCGTACTGAATAAATCTATGTAGCTTTCATGGAAATAGATATGAATAAAGTTTGTACACATTTGAGTATACTCCATTTTAAAAAGACACACACTCATATGCAGGTCCACATGGGAAATTGAAAGCTGTGGGGGAAATAATGTGAAGAAAGAGAGTCTGAGAGATGATGTTAAGCTAATGGTACTTGGAAAGTGAGGGAAGGGTATCAAAGGTGAACACTGTCAAAGCATATAAAATTCTTAAATGGGAATGATCTTGTGAAACCCATTACTTTGTACCATAAATTCATTCCAATATTTTCTATAAATAAAGTATAGTAAAACATTTTAGCTCTGTCACTGCTACACTCTTACTATATTACAAGTAAAATAACCATCAAAATAGAATCTACGCACGATCTAAAGTATTTAGTCGCAATGACACTTGCATTAGGAAATAAATAAATTAAGACTACTCATTAGAACCTTTGATGAGAAAGTTAGACAATGAAGCTTCCGACTTAATCTACAGATTAATGTTCTGATGCATTCACGAAATAAAGACCTTAATGAGGAGTGGTGGAAAGTAGGAGGGGGAGTTTATTTAGAGGAAGTATGTCCAAAAATTGTGAGTTTGAGGTTTTATCTGCCCTAGTCCTTTCCTGCTGCAATTTTACTTCTGGATGCTCACAATGGCATTTTTTTCTAATACATGGCTCCCATCAAATGATTCTCTACCTCAGAGTGGTTCCAAACACTGGTCTAAATAATAAATGAGTGAACCCTTCCAACACATGTGAAACAAAATACGTGATTATTCTTGTATTTCTTTTCTGTAGGGTAGACTATTGAAAAGGAGTGAAAATAAAACTAATATAATCTGCTGAGAATGGCTTCAAATCTGTAACCATTAAGAAAGCATGGTATTCATAATGTTGTAGAATTAGACTATCGAAAGTATAATTAACTAATTAACTTGTTGCTAATTCCTAGTTGTCCAATAGTCCATAAAAACCTTCTAATTGGACCAGTTGATAATGTAGTCATTTACTAATTTAGCACTAACATATAAGTGCTTGTATTTGCACCTTTCTTAGCAAGAAAACTTCTGGCAGAGGTTCATTTCTTACACAGAAATATGGGTTATGATTATATATTTTTACAACTTTTTATTATGACAAGGAACATGCATATCTGTTAATACTTATAATATTTATGTTTTAAATGGTGGGAAAATGAAAAAACTTCAATTTGTCAAAATAAGATGAAAATTTATTATTCAAAATATCACTTCACTGACCAACAGAAAGTCAATCTACGAGTATAATATACAGTCAATATCAAGGATGACTTTCTTTAATCAAGTAATTTTTCAACAAATCCTACTTTAAACAAATCACTGCATTTGTCATTTGGAACTCAATTTCTCAGTTATATTGTACATATAGGGTATAGTTAATTAATTTTCATGTTCAATTGTATTGGAAAAGTTGTTTTTCATTTCAAAAACAAAATCTGTTTGCCCTAGCAAGGCTGCTCCTCTTTCGGAGAGAAAGGAGGTCAAAGAGCCCGCCACTGAGTTCTTGTCAGAGACAGTCTCTGTTCCCCTTACTAGGGTACCCACTTGGATGTTAAGCTGCTATGGGCTACTTCTGAGCAGGTGTTCTAGGTTATATCCATGAATGGCCCTTGGTTGGAAAATCAGTCTCAGAAAAGACACCTGTGCCCAGATATATTTGATCCTGTGGCACTCCTGTCCTCTCCAGGTCTTACTAACTCCCTCTTCTTTCATATGATTTTCTGCACTCTGCCCAAGGTTTGGTTATGAGTCTCTGCATCTGCTTTGATACACTGGCCACAGAGGAGGACATTGAAGCCAGTCCTGATGAGACCTGATAAATTAGGGTCAGATGGAAGGGAAGGATGATCTCCCCTATCAATAGACTTAGAGAGGGACAGGGAGGAGATGAAGGAGGAAGGGTAGGATTGGGAGGGAATGAGAGAGGGGCTAAAGCTGGGATGCAGTGAATAAACTATAATTAATATAAAAAATCAAAATAAAAAATCTCTTTTCTCATAGGTACTTGTTTATCCATAATATTCTTTATATTTCAATAAATACTTGATTTCAAGCACATGTCAAAAATATATTTCTGTACTGATTTGCTCTAAAACTATTAGTTAGATTAAAGTATAAATTATTTGTCTCAGATTTTGTCCTTTGTATGCTTGTAAATACAGAATGCAGGTGGTAAAGAAAATGCACGGAGATTTCTTTCTCCTGTAGCTGTTTTATAAGTTATTTGATTATGACTAATAGTTGAATACAATTTGATAATCTTTAATTATCTCACATCTTGTGGAATAACATGGAACTAGGCTTCCTCTGCAGCTTAACTAAAGGTCACACACATCTGAAATGTAGCGTTTATTTCATATTTAAAAATTTTATTTCAGAAGATTAGGGCATGAAATGCATTAACCACACAAATATTGGAAAAATAATCATTCTAGTTAAATAATACAAAAGAAGCATTTGTTATATGGTAAATCTGGCATTATACTTCACTGTCTAATAAAATACTGTGTACATAGATTATGTAACAGCACATAGATTGTGTTAGAATATATATTATATGCCAGATGCCTGTATTACCTTAAGAAATTGTCTATATTATTAAGCAAGAAAGGAGCATGTTGCCTCAGTATTTAATACCTATATTTAATAGATTGAGACCCAACATTCATAACTTCTGTCTAAAGGTGTTACTCATCTGCAGCTCTAGTCATCTTTGGCTCCTTACATTCCAGGTGTCATATGTGCGTGATGTTTAACCTAAGCCTTCACTAAACCCCTTCTCTCTGTATGCATCCATCTACTCAAACAACAAGACTCCAGCTACAATCATTGGCTTTTGGATTATTTAAAACTTTTCTAGAAATTAAAATTCATGCTTTAAATATAGACATCGTGTTTTTGTTTCTTAGTTGAAATCCATTGATGGTATTATGTGGTGCCTGAAAAGTATTCCAAATCTAAAATTAATGTTATCTGTCAAATGTGTTAAAATTTCCCTTTTAAAATGAAAAGTCTATACATTATCAGACAATTTCATGAAATTCCAAATTTTTGGGGAACAAAAAAAATTTGATAAACCAACAGGTAGCAACAAGTAGAGATTTCTGAGAGCCCATGTCAAAAACAGGATTTTGTATTTTTTAGCACCTCCTAGGTGAAGTTCTTCAGTTCCACTTATATTAAGCCAGAAAGTAAATGCAGATTGTTTAAACTTATGGGCTTCCAGTGTTAGCAAGCTAACCACCTCTGATTTTATATATATAATTTTATTTATATATATATTTATTACAATTTATTCAGCTTGTATCCCTGCTGCAGTCTCCCCATTCAGCTCCTCCCATTCCCACCCACCCTCCCTCTTCTCTTCCTATGCCCTTTCCTTAGGCCTCTGATAGGAGAGGACCTTTCCCTCTCCTATTTGACCATAGTTTTAACAAAAGATGATAACTACATTCCTGAAAATTGCATGTCATTTTGAGCTATCCAACAAACAAACATAAAACATAAAACCTTGATATGGTTTGCTATAAAAATAGGAATAATGTAACACTTTAAAAACTTAAATATCAAAGAATGAAGCCCAGAACACTGTCACAAATTCCTGTAACATTGTAAATCATTTTTTATTATCAATTCTACAAATAGAAAATTAATTCCTTTTCCTGGCACACTCAAGCCACAACCCCTCAGAGTACTTTCCTTAATTACTACAAACATTTGATCCCCATGAAAGAAAGACTAAAGGGGCTTGTTTTTATTTTTGTTATTATTTTTCTTTTTCTTTTCATTGTTTATACCTTGAGTCCTATGTAAATGGCACATTTTTATTAAAATCAAGTTACAAATGCTATGTAAATTACACACCTTAGCAACAGTTGTACAGTTCCTAATTATTTCAAGGCAACTGAAGTAAATTCATTTTACTTTTTGAATCAAAACAAAACATAAAATAATGGTTATGCTAATGAACCCATTAGCATTTGAAGACAATGTATCAATCATCTCTCTGCAGCAGCATCTAAGGCTGTGAGTGTTCAGTTCATTTTCCAATGACATGCGGAAAATACTAAGGGAATTAGAAATAACACAGGACAAGAAATCATTCATAGAACTAGTTCATTTTTTAGATTGATGGGTGAATGTGGGAGCAATCACAAGACCATGCAATATGTGACTTACAAGGGCTGACACTGTATTCCAGAAAGATCTTTTACATTTCTTTTCATGAGTACAGTTTCTATAACACTCAATTTATATTCATATGTATCAGAGTTTCTCACCCTTAATCTTATGAAAATTTGGGTCCAGATCATTTTTTAAGTAATTAATGAATTTATTTACTTTATATCCAGATCCTTGCTCCTCCCTTCTTTCCTCCCACCCCCACCCTCCCTTCCTGTTCTTGCACCCTCTCTCCAGTATTCAGATAAGAGGAGCCTCAGCACCACCCCAGATCCTTAAGCCACAGGAGGACTTATGCAGTCCTCTTTCCTTGAGGCCTGGAGAGACAGCCCCACCAGGGAGCAGTGGTCAGGGAATTCTTTTGAAGTGAGCTGTTTTTTTTTTGTTTGTTTGTTTGTTTTGTTTTGTTTTTTTCTGGCTACAGTTGGGTATCCTGAGATCTTTTCTGTGTCTTTTTCAGTCGGTCTTCCTATGTTATGTTCTAGACACTTCTATCCACCAAAATGAACAGATAGATTTCCTTTATCCTCAGAAAATCATACCTTCTATTTCCAATTGATCAAAGTTTCTCTAGTTAATGTGCTGAATACATTTTCCTTCAGTCAACATTTAATTAATTTGCTTTCTACAACATTGGTGTAGAAGTAGATGTCTTTTCATCTCTCTCTTTTTCTCTGTGTATGTAGGGTGTGATGCACACATCTGTGTGCATGAATTCTCACGTGAATGATATCCATGTGGATGTGAATACAAATGAACATGTGTGTGTATGGAGACTTGAAGCTGATATGATGAGTCTTTCTATCATTCTTTCTCTTTTTTATTGGGGTAAGGTATTGCGTTGAAAACAGAGCTAGACGATAAACAGCCTCTACTTAGTTGCTTTCAAGGATCACTATCTTTGCCTTTAGACTGCTGTAATTATTTTTTTTACTCTTTTTTTTGTTGTTGTTTATTATTAGTAGTTACATTTTATTAACTCTGTATCCCAGCTGTATCCAGCTCCCTTATTCCCTCCCAATCCCACCCTCCCTCCCTCATCTCCTCCCTGCCCCTTTCTAAATCCACAGATTAGGGAGGACCTCCTCCCCTTTTGTCTGGCCCTGTTTTATCAGGTATCTTCAGGGCTGGCAGCGAAGTCGTCCTCTGTGGCCTAGCAGGACTGCTCCTCCCTTGGGGGGTGCGGAGGTCAAAGAGCCTGCCATTGAGTTCCTGTCAGAGATAGTCCCTGTTCCCCTTACTATGGGAAAACAACTGGTTATTGAGCTATACCACGAGCTCCGTCCGAGTAAAGGTTCTATGTTTTATCTGTACATGGTCCTTGGTTGGAGAAACAGTTTCAGAAAAAAACCCTGTGCCCAGATATATTTGGTCCTTGTGGGGCTCCTATCCTTTCCCCGTCATATTAACTCCCCTTCTGCTGAAGGTTTGGTTATGAGTTTTAGTATCTGTTTTGAAACGCTGCTTGGTAGGGTCTTTTAGATAACATTCTGCAGTAGACTCCTGTCATAAGTCCAATGCACAAAGATTGCTGTAATTATAAGCAACAGTTTCTATCAGAGGTTTAGATGACACATAATCTGTTTTGTTTTTCAATAGCAATCTCTTTCTCCACCTATTCATCTTCCTAAGCCCTCTCATATATTAATAATTTAATCAACTTTTGTCTGCTAATTTTTTCAGATTACTTAATTGTAAAAATTCAAGAGCCATTGCAAATAAGATTTAACCATACTTTAAGTCACTTTAAATTATCTTAAAACATAAACCAAATTTTCAAGTACTTGTGTGATTAAGACTAAACCATACCTTACTAAACTATTTGCACTGTCTGGATCCTGTGCCAAGACGGTACCAACAATTGTCCCAATCTTGGAATTTTCATAGACTTCCATGACATAGGAAGGCATAGAAAAAAGTGGTGGTTCATCCACATCCCCAACAATGATCTTCAACATGGTGGCATCTTTAAATGGACCCAAGTGGGAAAAGCGGAAGTCCAGGTGTGTGTTTGCTCCTTCAATGTTGAGAGTGTAGGACTTCTTTTTCTCATAATTCAGTGGCTGCAGAGGAAAAAAGTGATAGCCAATGTTAGGAGTTCCACATTTCTTAAAAATGCAGTTATTTTTCTACTAATGAAAATGACAGTAGATATAAACCAACTTACTTCTCTTTAAAAATTGCTATGGTATTTTTCTGAATTATGATATCCAAACAGAAGTTATAGCAACTCAAGGCTTAATCCATAGTGATTTTGGATAAACATAAAATGTGATAACTAGACACAGAAATAAATTCCTCTTCAGAAAGTTATATTGCTTTCTGAGACACATTCTAATCTTCCCCAGCAACCAGAAATTATTAAAGATATAGTCTATTACATGCTGGTAACTTGTTTAAAATTTGAATGAGCCAGGCAGTGGTGGTACATGCTTTATATCCCAACATTTGGGAATCAGAGGCAGGCTTATCTCTATGAGTTAAAGGTTACCCTGGTTTACAAATCTAGTTCCTAGATAGCTGGGGCTACTCACAAAAGCTGTCTTGGAAAACCAGAAACAAACAAACAAACAAAATAAATAAATAAAGCTTGAAATAACGTTTTACATTTATGTGATATTCTCACAGTATTTCATAATTCTTTATTTTAAATTGGGTATTGGTAATTTTGCTTCTGAATTAAGTTTATTCTGGTATTGTGCTTTTCACCCTATATCAGATATATCATTTGAAATTATTTTCTCCTCTTCTGCATATTGTCTCTTCACTGTATTATGTTCTTTGCTAAGTCAAAATTATATAGTTTGTTTAATTTATTTGATTTATTTAAATACTATTTAATCTATTTTGTTTGTCATATTCCTGATTAGACTATTATATTTGAAGCAAACTTTTTGTTTCGGTGGTTCTGTTTTTGTTTTTCTAGACACAGTTTCTTTGTATAGCCTTGGCTGTCCTGGTCTCACTTTATAGACTAGGCTGTCCTTGAACTCACAGAGATCTGCCTGCCTCTTCTTCCCAGAGTGCTGGATCATAGGTGTGTACCACTTTGCCCAGCTTGGAGCAATGTTTCAATTGCAGACATTTTTCTTTGCTTGGTTTTAATTATTTTAGCTTTGATCCTAATATTAACAGGTCATTCTAATCAATTTACTGTATTTCTTAATTAAAAATTATCCAATTAGAGCATCAAATTGTTATCAAGGACTATTTCTAACAGGAACTCAATGAAGATACCTGATAAAACAGGTCAGATGAATGGGGGGGAGGTCCCTCCCTATCAGTGGACTTGGAAAGAGGCACAATGGTGATGAGGGAAGGAGGGAGGGACTGGGAGGGAATGAGGGTTCGGGACATGGCTGGGATACAGAGTTAATAAAATGTAACTGATAAAAATAAAATAAAATTAAATTAAATTAAAAAAATAATTCATGGTCTGATGCATTAGGAATATTTTCTTTTTATATATTTTATATATTTTTTCATTTAGCAGTCTTTATTTTTTCATTATTATTATAATTACTATTATTGTTGTTGTTTACAATTTATTCATTTGTATCCCAGTTGTAGCCCCCTTCCTCATCTTTTCCTGGTCCCACTCTCCCTCTTTCTTCCTCTCCTTTCCCTCTCTGCTAGTCCACTGATGGGGGAAGTCCTCATCTCCTGCTGTCTGACCCTAGCCTATCAGGTCTCATCAGGACTGTCTGGATCCTCTTCTTCTGTGGGCTGGCCAACCAAGGAGAAGTGACCAAGGAGCAGGCAACCAGGTTCATGTCAGAGATTGTCTCTTCGCCCCTTAACTTATAAGGAGCACACATGGAGACTGTGCTGTCTATGGGCTAAATCTATGAAGGGATTCTAGGTCCTCTCTATGCATGCTTGTTGGTTGATACATCAGTTTCTGCAGTTACCACTGGGCCCAGTTCTTTTGGTTTTTTTGATCTCCTTGTGAACTCCTGACCCCTTTGGGTCCTTCTATATCCCCTTCTTCTATAAGACTCCCTGCATTCTGTCCCAAGTTTGTCTGTTATCCTCTGTATCTGCGTTGATCTCCTGCTGGGTGGAATATTTTAGAGGATATCTGTGGTAGGTTCCTGTCCTATTCCCTCTCTTCTACCTCTTCTGGTGTCTATACTGCTTTCCTTTCTAAACAAAAATTAAGCATCTTTCCTAGGGTCCTCCTTGTTGTTTAGCTTCTTTAGGTCTGTAGATTTTAGTTATGTTTATCCTGTATTATATGGCTAATAGACTCTTTCTGACATTCATAGATTTTGGAGATGGAAACTTCATTTATTTATGTTCTTATGATATGCTAAATCCCATTTGTGAATCCATCACCCAGGCCTAAGCATCTCTCCCAGATTCCATGTCCAACTATTGTAGTATGAGAATGAAGCGTCAACATGAGATTTTGTTGAAAAGGTTCTTAAAAAACATTATTAAAGGGATCTTGAAAACACTATACTCTGTACTACTGATGATCATTTTTTCCATCCCTTCCTGACTGCCTTTAAAGTTAGTCTTCTTAAGCCAGGTGTTGTTTGACCATGTCTTTAATCTCAGCACTCAGGAAAGAGAGGCAGGCGATCTTTGTGATTTTGAGACAAGCCTGGTCTACAGGATGAGTATCAGGACAGCCCAGGCTACCCAGATATACTCTGAAAGAGAGGAAAGAGAGAGAGGGAGAGAGAGAGAGAGAACAATAACTAGTTTTATAGGTTGCAAACATTGTATAGACAGCACGACTATTTTGTCTATTTTGAGCCTAGATCTTGGAAAGCCCCTATAGCCAAACTGACCTGAGTAAATCTGAGTCCCTATATACATTTTGCCAGTTTTTATAAGTTAGAGCTTGTCCACTTATATGCACATAGAGTAAAGATTTTGTGCATTTAGATTTACATACTTTTAACAACGGGCTAATTAAATCTGCAGTCTGTAGTCTACTAATTAGAAATTGTTTCTTTGGGGGGAAAGAACTGAAACTAAAAATAAATCTTTAACATAATTAATGACACTCTCTCTTTCTCCAACATGATCTAAGTCTATTCAAGACATACATAGTGAACATTTTTTTCTAGATTCTACTCTCCTTTATAGAAATAAGAATCTCTCTCTGACGGCTTTATGAATTTCACTCAAATTTACATGAGGTATCCAAAAGCTTATGAACATTGTGTGCATCTCAAAGATGAGGTGTGTGCTGGATAGATGCTCAGTGTTTATGAGTCCTATTTTCAAAGGACTACTTTCTGGTTCCCATGATCCACATGGAAATTCACAGCTATCTGGTACACCAGGTTCAGGGAACCTGATACCACTTCTCATCATCAAGAGCCCAAGGCATTCACATGGTTTACATACAAAGATATCCAAATATACAATAAGAATAAGCAAAAGATTTTTAACTTTAATTATTTATTAAAAATTTATTCACTTTACATCCCAGTTGCAGCCCCCTCCCTTGTCTCTTCCTGGTCCCACCCTACCTCTCCCTTCCCCTTAACCCCTTCCACTAGTTCTCAGAAAGGGTGAGGCTTCCTCCCCTACCAATTGACCCTGGCCTATCAAATCTCCTCAGTACTGCCTGCATCATTTTCCTCTGTGGCTTGGCAAGGCAGCCCTACCAGCAGGAACTGAGGGAGGAGCAGGCAGCAGAGTCCATTTCAGAGACAGCCCCTGCTCCCCTTACTAGGGTAAACACATGGAGACTGAGCTGCCTATAGTCTACATCTGAGCAGAGGTTCTAGGTTCTATCCATTTATGGTCCTCAAATAATTAAAAATTTTAAGTTCCTCTAGAGAACAGAAAGATTTGATGATCACACCATCCTTTCAAATGATTGTCAAAGGACACCAGATCCAGAGGATGGGTGTGGAAGAAAATTGGCCTGCTGGAAGATTGTCATGCTCATGCATAAAAAGTCAGGAAACATAGATGACTTCAGTTAAAGATACCTAACACAGCAAAATTAAAGCAAGCTCATACCTTAGCAAGGAGAAATTTCTGAAAATCAAGTCAAATTAATAAACTCTTTTAAAAAAAATAGCAGGGTACAGATTTAAAAACAAGAACCCTATTCCTTGTTCACTGTTCCTGGTTAAAATCAAATGTTCAAAATAATAAAAATTGTTGCTTTGTTGAAAGAGGTGTAATTTTATCAAATATTATGACTCACATTTATAGGTAAATCAGAAGTATATAATGAGGCATTTCCAAGCATAATATGCTGAAGCACCTCTCATGAAGTTATCTGGCAGTTGCTGGTAGGCTGTTCATATATGTTCATATGTTTCTAACAGAATGTTGGAAAGTGACAAAGCAGAGGAAAGAAAAAAAATCTCGTCAGATTTCAGATGCATCAGTTTTGGGAGGTAAAATATTTTTGCTAATTATTGGTATTTTTCAGCTCGACATCCTTTCTAGAATTTTGTTTCTTTCTTAAAGAACCATTAGAATAACAGTACCACCTGGAGAGCTACATGAAATAGAGCTGAAGTGCTGAGCATGTGAAATTGTGGCTTTGGGTAGTGTAGTTTTAACCACTAGTGCTCAACTACAATGAGTAAAATTTACAATTGTGTTCATATGCCACCATCTGAAGACTTCATTTTCAGAATGACCAGAAATCTATTCTAAGGAAAGAAATGGGCCATCCAGTAGACTTTTCAATAAAATAGAACAAAAACTAAGACAGTCAGAAGTTTAAAGAAATAATGTTTTGCTTTTCTCTAAAACATGGATATTTCATTTTATTTAATAATTATGTTACTTACAAAAAGACTATTATCCCAGAGGCTACGTGTGGCTTTTTGGTTGGCTAAACAATGGAAAAAGACATCCGGTCTGTCCTGCCTCAAGACTTCAGCATTTGCTGCTCCTTCTACCTGGAAAACTTCCTGAGTTCTGTGTAGCTCTTGTTAGGACTACATGTCACCCAGCTGAGAATGTGGCTAGGATTTTGATATAAACAATACCTTTTGCTTCCCATCTCTTCCCACTTTCTCTATGGTAATGCCTATTTTCTTCACACTGTGTCCTGCTTGATATTTTTGTACCTTTATATGTATACATTCATTTCTTGTCTCCATTAAAATGTTACTTCAATAAAGAATATTGATTTCTCATTTCAAAAACAATTAATTAAAAAAAAACAGTAACAACAAAGAATTGTGGATGGAAACTATCCTCCTTACATCTAGACCAGACTAACTGTCTGAATATGTCACTAATAGGAATCAGAAGCCAAGAGGCCTCATATTTGCTTAATATGATTGTTTGTTATAATATTTATTTAACTTTTGGAGAAAATTTTATGAACAATGTTCTTATCATTCTAAAATTCTGGCTGCCTTTGCTTTGCTAGTAGTTATGAGTGCATCTTTTTTCACAACACTGAATTTTAAAACATCTATCTTAATTGGTTCATTGTTGCAGAATTTTACTCCCTTCTACTCACTGAAATTAGTGAAGAAAATTTCGGTCACATTTAGTTTATTTTGATGTTACTATCAAATTGTGTATTGAAGAGGGTAGAGCACACATTTCCTAGCAGATCCCTTGGACAAAATAGATGTCACATGTTGCTTGATGCTGCCCACCTAATGGTAAGGTACAAGGCTGTTTGTGTGGACACATGGTTTCATGTTGATGATCATCTAATATAAGCTTAACGACCTCCAGGCAGTGATAATCATCCTGGGAGACTTGTTTGCCAGGACTGGCAGATGGATGGATAGGGACCATCTGCAGCCACAAAGAAAAGAGAGAATAATTTCAGGTTGGGTCAGAAATTTAAAGACAGGTTTACCACTGCAAGTGGGTACATATTAAGTGTTTCTTTTCTGAATAATAATTGATAAAACTGAATTGTACCTATAGAAAAACTGGAAAGAAGTATAATCATTCATTTATTCTGCATATTTCAAAATTAGGTTTTTAACACCAAGAATATCATCACAGAAGTCTATAAATATGAGAATGTATTATTTACCTCTATTGTAACTTGGGGTAAATATGTACAAGTACCCATCATTTAGAAATTCAAAACTACAAATCTTTGGATTTTTAGAATCTGTATAGTATCTGTCTGTGGAGCTTAATATTCCTTAGATACTAGCAAATTTCTTTAGCCCAAATGTAATCAATCAAACACAGTATGTTAGAAACAGTAAAACCTATTTAGCAAGTCACATAAATAAAAAAATCATACTGAAAAGAAATAAAAGGGGAAATTCACCTGGACTATTGAAGTATAATGAAAAGCAAAGAAAATGAAAAATCAAAGAGTTTGTAAACTAAAAGCAGCAGTTAATGCTTACAAAATATCAACAACAAAAACCAACATGATAAAGGCATGATAAGTGTAAAGGTAGTGATTGTTTATGATAAACTAGAGCTCTTTCATAACTGTTTTATAGTGTCTAATATTCATACGTGTGTCTATGTATGTACTGACATTTATTCAAACCAAGCAATTATGTGGTGCTGAAGCTGAACGAAGAATTATGGACACAGTGTTTCTCCTTTTATGAGAGGATTCTTTCGAAAATAATGGACTCGGGTTCTTGACAATTTGCTGATTATTGTTTACAGTTTCCTTTTTGCTCATATATTTTTTGGTGGTTGGGTGAACGATTTTAGTTTAGAAGACTGTAGAGCTGGGATAAGTCTCCTGGGTACAATAGTGCAAGTCTTCATCATTAGTTGGTATTTAGTGTGAGTGGCACCTAAGCTTACAATGGCTCTGCACCAAAATTCATAAACATAAATTAATGTTTTGGGGAAAAATTTCAGGTATAAAAACAAAACTTTGCTCTATAGGGTTTATTAGTTTGTTTATTTTTGTTTTATTAGGCTTTGCTTTAGATTTAATTCTTAAGAAACATTTTATTACCTTTCAAACTCTGAACTTTGTGTGTTTATTCAGTTATTTATTGTGATAATGACTACTGAACAGGTTATTTCATACACTAATTAAATAATCTACCAATGAGCTAGTTGATAAATCTAAAATGAATGAATGAATAAATGAATGAATGAATGAATGAATTATACATGCAAGCCAGAAGAGGCATCTGAGCCCCGTGTAGATGTTTGTGAGCCACCATCTAGTTGCTGGAAATCGAAGATGTCCTCTGACCTCCAGACATATACCTTGATATGCTGATGAATGTGCATATATGTGCATGCACACACACAGGGACAGATTGATAGAGATTTAACAACAGTCTTTTGTAGCCAAGAAACACACCTCATTCGAAAGACAACCACAGGCACCTATAAAGCCAAAGGAATCTTTACTCATTCTGGAGACATTATGGAAACCTGTTCCCTGGCTTTTTCTAAGTTATGTGTATGCTCCGGCATTACTGGTAATTAAACCATCACTTGCTGTCTAGGCATTCCAATTGCACTCTAATTCAACAACCAGGCAGAGAAGCCAGCAGTTTTGTTCAAGAATCTCCACTTGGCTGCTTATGGGTAATAAAGATTCCTTTCAAGGCAAACATAGATTTTAGACAATGTAAGCACTGAGCTTGAGTCAGTGAACTGTGAAGCTGCAAGCGCAGAGAACTGGCTTGAGCCATAAAGGATTATCCTCAGGACTTGAAATCAAATGAAATGTACCTTGGCGGATTTTAAACTTGTTTTAGAGTAGAAACTTCTTATTCCTTCCATTTCCCAAGCTTCAAGACGCCAATCATGTTAACTATATTCTGTTTCTCTCCTAGCACTAGCGTTTGATTGCAAAAGGTTTATTTTCTAAGTCTATAGGTCTACAGATAAAGATGCTTGCCCTAGTATTAAACATACTCATAATTTCAAAAGCATTAGATTTAGATGATAAGATTTGTGACTTTGTACTAAATTTGTAGAACACTTAGGTTTATGAATGTGTTGAGGTGGGATTATTCTATGTATGAGGAAGACATGAATTTTGGAGAACCAGATACAGATTTTATATATGGTAGCTTATTTGTGACCTGAAAATACACACACACACACACACACACACACACACACACACACAATATATATGTATTTATATGTGTAATAAGTAGGCCCACACATGTGTGTACACGGACATATACAATAGGTACATATGTGTATTTAAAGTGGACATATATGTATGTGATGAACCTACCTATTACCCACACATATGTGTAGAGATATGTGTGTAAATATATATATGTATACGTGTGTGAAGGATAGGTTAATCTTGGATGTGCAAGCAGGTACTAAATTAAATTACAATAATTACTCTAATTGAGAATTGTAAGTAATTTGAGGTACTGTCACTACATACACAGGGATAGGAGACCTATAACCCAAGACCTTTTGAAAAGTACTAGAAGAGTGCTTCCTAATGCTGTGGCCCATTAATACAGCTCCTCTTGTTGTGATGACCCCAACCATACAATTATTTTATTGCTACTTCAGAAGTGTAATTTTGCTACTGTTAGGAATCAAAATGTAAATATCTGATATGTGATTCTCAAAAGGGCTGTGACCTACAGGCTGAGCAATAATACTCTAGAAGACAGAGGAAGCAAAGAGGGAATAAAGTCAGATGCTAAGGAGAATGCAGTCTAGCAGTTAAAGCTCTGAGGGAATCTGTCTGTTCCAAGTAATTGAGTGCTTTCTGAGTGTAGCAATCCTAAAAAATGAAAGAAACAATGATTGGATATATTGAAACATGCAATAGAAATGATGCATCATTTTATTTAATGTGTTTGATGGTAAAATAGATATGGATTTATCCGCCTTTTCAGATTAGATAGAATTAGAAGAATTGGATGTAGAGAGAGGTTTTAGTCATGAATTTCTAATTTCCTTATATCAAACTTAGTTGATACAACTTTATTTTTTTTCTTTAAAGAAATCCTATAAAACATGGTTTACATGAAATTTATGTGTTATTGAAAACATATTGGTTGAATTTTTCAAATATTGTAGCTTTATCCTTTGTTTCTCTTAATAACAAAAATGAATTTATTGTATTTCAATGAACAAGTCTTTCCTCCTTCCAATTCTATGCTGTGTCTCATTTCAAGACTCTTCTCATCACACTGAAGAAGACCGACATCAAAGAAAGAAAACTCAATCCAGAAATGAAGAACTTGGAGTTATTCTATATACCCTAGAGCATCTTGCCATCCCTGCAAAAGGACAGCCAAGTTTACTGCTACAAGTGCCAGTTTGCTTCTCTTAGGGAAGTCCTGGGTCACCTGTCATGTTGGCTGCTAAGGAACTGCTGTCGTAAGAGGCTAACCAAGAGTTGAGGTCCATGTAGAATTGTTAGAAATATAAAAAAGGAAAAAAAAGCCACAGGACTGCCCATCATTCAGGGAAGATCTGGATTATTAAGCACATGCAAGAATGACTTGAAGTTTATGTACAGACCAATCTATCTTTAGCTGATTGAGTGTTGTACGACCGCCCTCTCTAAAACAGAGGTAGAATGTCCTGTTTTCTCACATATTTTATACACATTTCCTTTTTTTTAATTGGCTTGTAAATTATAGGTCTCTTTTGTATATAATCTCTTATTTTCTTTTTTTTTTTAAGTCTGTTGGTGTTCTGTTCAGGAAGTTGTCTCCTGTGCCAATGAGTTCTAGGCTCTTCCCCGCTTTTTCTTCTAACTGATTTAGTGTGTCTGGTTTTATGTTGAGGTCTTTGATCCACTTGCAATTTAGTTTTGTACATGGTGATGAATACAGATCTATTTGCATTTTTCTACATGTAGACATCCAGTTAGAGCAGGTATCCAGCAGGGTATTAAAGCAGATGCTCAGGCTCATAACCAAATTTTGGGCACAGTGAAGGGAATCTTATGAAAGAAGGGGGAGCTAGAAAGACCTAGAGGTGACAGATGCTCCACAAGGAGAACAACAGAACCACAAAATCTGGGCACAGGGATCTTTTCTGAGACTGATATTCTAACCAAGGACCATTCATGGAGATAACTTAGAACACCTGCTCAGATTTAACCTTTGGCAGCTCATTGTCCAGGTGAGTTTCCTAGTAAGGGGAAGAGGGACTGTCTCTGACATGAACTCAATGGCTGGCTCTTTGATCACCTTCCCTTGAGAGGGAAATAGCCTTACCAGGCCACAGAGGAAATCAATTCAGTCAGTCCTGACGAGACCTGATTGGCTAGGGTCAGATGGAAGGGGAGGAGGATCTCCCCTATCAATGGACTTGGAGAGGGGCATGGAAGGAGATGAGGAAGGGAGGGTGGGATTGAGAGGGAATGAGGGAGGGGGCTACAGCTGAGATACAAAGTGAATAAACTGTAAATAATATAAAAAATTAAAATTAAAAGTCTGTTTACATTTAATGCCTTGTATTAGTCAATGACTTGTTTTCAAATTATTTGAAACATTTGACATTACCAAAAATACTTATTTTTTTAATAAAATTGATATAGGAAAAATGAATGTATTATTCTTCCTATTTATAAATTCTCATTTTGCTAAAATTAATTATGTTTTTTAACCATTGGTTAGTGTTAGCATTTTGTTCCTATCTTCCAATTTTAAACATGTGTTTAATTCATCAAATTTTATTATTTCATTTTTGGACCATAGTACATTTAGAAGTCGAATGTGCTGAAAGTGCTTAGAATACTGATTTCTTATTGTTGTTTTGTGCCCTAAATTTGTATAGAATTTTTGAGCATGTTACATGCTCATAATTAATTAGTGGCTTTAGAATTACAACCTTATTTTCTTTTCTAATTTTAGTTGTGAACCTATCATGATGGACATATCTCTTCTTGGGCCTTTTGCTTCCATCACCACATATATAACCTTAACTACTATGTTTCAAATATCTCTGGTTTTGTCAGATAAAAGTCTTCTGATATTTGTGAAAAGGTATGTATTTTTGCTTTTTTTTTTACTTTTACTGTACTTTTTTTAAAGATTCTGTTCAATTTACACCTTTTTCAACAGCAAATATTAACATAATAAGGTAGTAAATAAGTAAAGTAGACCATTTGTTTTCTATACTTCCATTATGGATTATCAGCATTGCTTATATTATGCCCTTTAAATTTTATTATTCTTACAGAAATAAACTTCATTTACTTACTTTGTTTCACTTTTTTTTTATTTTTAGCTGTATTTTGTAAAACAATTGATGAGTTTTTTTTTTTTGGCTTCCTACACAATTTCTGCATTATAAAATATATTATTTGTGCATTTTAGAGTGAACACCCTTATTATGCTCATCTCTCCCCCTGACCCTAATTCCGCTTGTCATCAGTGCTCTGGCAGGCCATTCTGTTCCAGTCCACAAGTAGTTACACAGAAGTGATGCATTTCCACACAGTTTACCTTATTTTTAAATCTTTGTGTGGGTTACTGTGTATATCTGTGTGTGAGTATGGGAATGAAGCTACCACCACCCAAGTGGAGTGCACAGATTAAGGGGTTGTACCTTATCTTACATATGGTTTGAAAGCTAAATATCTCTAGTTCTCATGGTTACATAAATCAGTGTTATTGGCTTTCACCCTTCCAAGTGTTCTCTTGTCTTCACCTGCTTTCTCATCATAGAAATCCTTGTATTATTTTCATGTTTTATTGTGTTAAATATAGAGGACTTCTGGACATACGCATTCAGGTAATCATGTTTATCTAGAAAGTTGTTTACCCACTAAGCACTATCTCTAGCTTGTATCTATTTTTGAAATTATATATGTGTTTGTATAACAAAATGATAGATATTTTTTTACTAGTAGTCCTCATACTTGAAAGGTAAAAAGATATAAAACATTTTGTCATTGTTGTTTCCTGAGATTTTTGCTAATACTACTCCAGAGATATTTAACATAATTTCCCCAACAAATTTCCCCGACATTCTCCCACTTCTTCAGTGGAGGTCTTCATAAATAAACTGAGATTAAAAACAATTTAAGGACAAGTGAATGATACTATATTACACCCATATTTTGATTGTAATTAATTTCTATGCACTTTTCCTCACAAGAAATCAGATTATCTAACTCATATTTATATTTCATATATCTAAAATTGTATTTAGAACATTGAAAGTGGCTAATAGTCTTCCATCACTCTTAAATATACCCGTGTTTAGCATGTTATTTCACTTGGTTATGCAAAATTTCATATTTTCCGAAATATGAAATGTCAACAGCTGCATGTAACCTAAATGATTAACATAAATGGATTAATCCTGATATTTAATTAATTGTTCAATTATTCCTCTCTTAAAAATGAGAAATCAGAAGTTATAAAAATTGAGAAATTTCCTAGTAGAAGTAAGTTATAACTGATTTGAATGTTATTTTATGTTAATTTTTATATTTATTATTATCATTTATTACAATTTATTCAATTTGCATCCTGGTTGTAGCCCTCCTGTTCTCCTCTTACTCTTGCCCACCCTCCCTCTTCTCCACCTATGCCCCTCTCCTAGTCCACTTATAGGGGAAGACCTCCTCCCCTTCTATTTGACTCTAGCCTATGTTTTGAACTCATACTGTATACTCTCAATTTTTGAGGATGTGGTCATATTGTTGGAGAGAGATCTAACAGCATAAAAAATAGGATTGCATAATATAGATGAATGAATATAAAAAATAAGACTTTCTGGCCATATATTGTCCTTGAATAAAATAGCCCAATCATCCTCTTTTTAACAATTAATTGTTAAATTTAATATAAGTTGAGTCAATATACTTCTAATTACAAGATGTCTGAGTAATTTTTATAATTTCTTGATACTTAATCTTTCTTCATTGAGAAAGGCAAATGAGACTGACATCAGAAGAGGGAGAAAACAGGGAACAGGACAAGAGCCTGTCACAGAAGGCCTCTGAAAGAGTCTACCCAGTAGGGTATCAAAACATATGCTGAGATGCATAGCCAAATTTGGGTAGAATGCAATGAATCTTATGAAGGAAGGGGCAGATAGAAAGACCTGGAGGGAATAGGAGCTCCACAAAGGGAGCAACAGAACCAAAAAATCTGGGCACAGGGGTCTTTTCTGATACTTATACTCCAAACAAGGACCGTGCATGGAGATAACTTAGAAACCCTGCACAGAAGTAATGCAAGGCAGCTCAGTATCCAAGAGGGTTTCCCAAGAATAGGACCAGGGACCATCTCTGACATGAACTCATGGACTGGCTCTTGGATCACCTCCATCTGAGGGGGGAGCAGCCTTACCAGTCCATAGAGGAAGACAAAGAAACCAGTCCTGATGAGACCTGATAGACTAGAGTCAGAAGGAAGGGGAGGAGGACTTCCCCTCATTAGGCATAGGAGAAGAAGAGGGAGGGACGGCCGGACTGGAAGAGAATGGGGAGGGGGTACAGCTGGGATACAAATTGAATAAACTGTAATTAACAAAATAAAAAGTAAAAAAATTAATTAAACATTTTTGAAACTAACAGCATTGGGACAAGTTTATCATTTTGGTTTCTGCAAGATGTGCTAATCCAGGTACAATTTTACCCTCCACAGGCAATTCGATTTTTTTTTCTCTTTAGCTACTACCCAATATTCTAATTTAACACCTCATTATCAATGAGTTCAGTGTGATTTTCATAGACTTTAGTTTCTTTAATTTTATCTCATTACTCTTAGTAATTGCCTTTACATATCACTGCTCTTTCTCACATATAATGCAGCACTTTTGCTCTTAATATCAATCCATTTCATATTAATGTAGATAGTTTTCATCCATCACACTCATCTTGTTCCATCTAGCTTTGTATATTTAGGACATTTTAATAGTTTCTCGTTAATCTCTTCCACTGTCCTCTCAATCACACTTGTGTGTTCTTCCTTTTGATCTGTCTTCCCTCGAAGAGCATATGGATACTGAAATTATTATCTAGCCAATAAGACCTAATTGGAGAATTTTCATGGAATATAAGGAGAACTGAAGGTTCTCTTCTAATAGGCAATAGAAGAGAGATTCATAGAAGTTTCCTTTATGTATGCTGTACCTCCATTAGGATTTGCATTTCATGTTAAATAGATCATTATTAATTTAGGCTTCTATTTCCATGTATTAAAATTTGATTTTAATTCTGAAAAAGAGCCAAACCCAAGTAGTAACCAGCATCATCATTACTTATATTTTTTCCTCAATGTTTGCATTTTTAATTATGATATATAAACATTAGGATTAATTTAACTAATGCCACTCTGTCTGAACCTTGCTTTGTAGTGCTCTTTGAGGTTATTTTTCCAGGGTAGGGGATCTTCAATGGAGACTAGAATTCATACATAAGCTCTCCTATTATATATTTCTCTCAACTGTAAATTGAGCATTCATTTTTGTATAAGTCTAGTATCAATAATAACTGGTATTACATGTATAACTATTGTCACTTGAACATGGAAAAGTGGAAATACCTCTCATTTCAAACAATCATTGTATATGTAATTAGATTCAACATTATATAAGTGCATGGATGATTGTATAATGTGCATATATAATATGTATATAGTTATATGATATTTTTATGTAGAATATGCATAAATATGCCAAAATATCAAAATGTATTAGTATTCATGAATGAACAGAACTCAGCTAATCACATTGTATTATGAGATCAACAGTTTCCCGATACTGAACTTTATTATGCTAAGACTTATGTATTAAAGAAAATAATGAACATTTAGTGGTGTCATATGATTCATTATTTCAGGTTTGTGGTCATGCTTAAAAGTAAATATCAAGAATTCAGTGTGTCCAGCAGTAGTCCTCCATCAAATATAATAGGAATACAGCAATTCAGTCAATCGAATTGAAATTTGGACTCTACTCTGTATTACGTCTAGATGATCAAAATAAATTCCCAGATGCTAGTAGCTCCTAAGTATAAAATAATGCTTAGCCTAGTTTTCCAAAGTAGAATAGCAAACAATTGTTCATAATGAACAGTGTATTAGAATCACAATGTAAAAATCATAATTACTTTGTGTTTGTGTGTACATTAAAAGATAGTTATTTTGTCTTATTTGCTTCTTTGTGGTACATAAAATACATAGAAAAATAAGAACAGCATAGTCCTTATTCTTTCACACTCAAAGAAAAAGAATAACTATAAGAATATCAATAAATGCAATTTTCTAAAGACCATAGATACATTATCTGACATAACCCTATTAAGATTAAAATAGAAAATGTATCATCTATTTCTCTTAGATTAGATCGCAGTTCCTTTGTAGGCATTAAAGATATGACGTTCACATAGTGGTTATATGCATAAAATACATACAGATACATAAAATTATATTAAATATTTTAAATGAGTTTGTGAATTAAGAGGATAAATGTGGATTAATTCACAGATGATATAACATAAACCCTGTCTCCTAAACACCACCTGCTAATCAATACCAATACTTTTAATTATCCTTCATAACCTGACAGTATGGCCCTGTTGCTGACTACATCATTCATGCAATTGAGCAGAGAAATAAAGCTGGTGCCCAACTGAAAGCTTCACACCTACTAAAAAGCATCCAAGATGCTGGAAGTTACTATGTATTATAACAGAAGAGAAAGTAATTATCAATATCAACCAGATATAACCCCATGACTAACGGCAGCAACTTGGCTGTAAGACACACTGGTGCAAAAGTGCAATAAATGTTATGGGGCTAACCAACCATTTTACAAAAGAATAGATTTAAGGCTGACTCTATTAAATGGAACTCATCGTCAATTAGGCAAAAAAATAAAAAAAGGCCAAACCCAAAAAAAATAGATAGCTCATTGGCTCTAGGGGACAATGTATTCTATTAATCTGTTAAAGGAGCATAGCAATAATATTTGCAATTACATGTTGCTAAACCCACAAATCAGAGCACTAATTGACCCTTATTAGAGAAGGGTAATAGATGGGAATTAACAGAGATCCACAAATATAGAGTTTATAAAGAGTGGAGTACTCAGTCTTGTTTAAATGTCTTAATCATGTCCTTCCTGAAGGTTCAGGGATCTTTGCAGATGAAGAGATGGAAAGATTGTAAGTCAGAGATGGTGGATGACTCCTAGAAAACAGTGTCTTCCAGACATGACAGGACTAATTGTCCATATGAACTCAAAGAAACAAAGACAGCATTCTCAAGACTTTTATATGGTAGAGACAGACTAAATATAAGCAAGAAGAAAGAGAAGTAGACACCAAATCCCAACCCCTGTTCATATGTAGCCCATGGCAGCTCAGTATCCAAGTGGGGTTACCCTAGTAAGGGGAACAGGGGTGGTCTCTGACATGAACTCAGTGGCTGGTTCTTTGACCCTCCCCCCTTCCCCTGAGGGGATAGCAGCCTTTCCAGGCCACAGAGGAAGACAATGCAGTGTTACCTCAAGATCCAGCTATATCAATCCCAGACACATATTTAAAATATGTTCAAATACACACCAAGGACATTTGCTTAACTATGTTCATAGAAGTTTTATTTGTAATAGCCAGAAGCTGGAAACAACCCCAGTTGTTTTGCTTATTTAAAGTGAGAAAGAATAGGAAGTTAGTGAGTAAGGAGATAGGGAAGATCTAGGTAGAGAAGTTATGGTATGAGAAAAAAACACAAACAAAAAAATATTGTATGAATTTATATTTCTAAAGCTAACATGAAACAGACAAAAAGCTATACATAATAACAGCGAAAAAATAGCCTGTTATAATCCAGAGCATGAAATGATATAATTAATCAAGTTTGTTGGTGGAGAAGCTTTCATAGGAAGGAGTAGTCAAGCTAAGTTGAGGTGCATCTACAACTTTTCTGAGGAATAAAAAAAAAAGGCTAAGCTGAATTTGCCTTTTATTTGTGTGAAGACAAAGAATGAATAAAATGCCATGTATTAAAATAAATATAAAAACAAGAAATTATGTCTTCAATTAATAAATGTATAGAAAGTGAAATTGGATAGAAAAAGATACCTGTGAAAATGGTAGTTAATAAGGTAATTAAGATGACAACTAAACCTGGAATCATGAGTTTAAAATGACAGCTGCTAGAGAGATGTCTTCTTTGTTAAGAACAGTTGTTTTTGCAGAGGATCTAGATTTGATACCCAGAATTTCCTTGGTGATCCATAAACACATACAACTCTACTTGCAAGTGATTCTATGGCCTTTTCTCACTTCCACTGTCACCGGGCATGCAGGTGGTACATGTAAATACATTCAGGCAAATACACACAAATAAAATTCTAAATAAATCAAATAACAACAGTAATAACTAAACATGTTTTGTACAAGAGACCTTTTTCCATAGTGACCATAATAAAGGCTTCTGAAAGACTACTAGACCGAATCCCTCCTTCACTGTCAGATGTTCTTGTTAGAGGAATGAAAGGAACTTTCATTCCACCTTATCTTTCTAGCCTTCCCACCCAGTCAGGCTCCATTAAACTATGAATGAAACTTATCAAGGTGGAGTTACAATGTGCCTTGCAATGCATCAGTGGATTCAACTTGGCAGTTTCCTGATGAAGGGATGATACGGATTGGGATGAGCCAGTATGCTTGCTGCTGATTTATAGAGCAGCACTGATTTTGATCTTTGAGGAGATTAGCTTTTCTGCTTTGACAACTAAGGCAAGCTGCCTTAGAGATTAAATAAAAAGCAGTTTTTCAAGGACTGCTTTATCTGTACCTGCCACCTGAACCAGTATCTTCTGCAGGCCAAAACACACCAAAGAGCAAAGTTAATTTTTAAATTGCAACTATTTATAAAATGCACCTCAACAAAATAGCTGAGATATTGATATTAATTTGAGGATTTAAAAATATTATAAGTGCTAACATTTATTCACCTCTGAGGAAATATACCTAGAAAAGCAAGCCCAGATTGAAGACAATTAGAAATATCAACACTATTTTCAGTACATAATCACTAACATCTATCAAATTGTAATGCTTTTAAAATATCTAGAAAGCACAATATAGTCAAGCAAATATGCAAACGTGATCATTTGCTTATTGTGTAAAATTAACTAAGTATGGTCATTTAGGTGGTAAGATCTCATCAATGTACTCATTGGCATAAAAAGTACTTGTACTTTATGGTACAGAAAAACTAACTATTCATAGCCTTATTTCTGAAAATCTAATATTTATGGATTGAATAGGTATGGTCTGCAGTTTCATGTGGTAATATGATTGGCCTATAAGCAGTAGAAATATTAAAAGGTATGACCTTGTTGGAGTTTTTGTGGCCTTCTTCGAAGAAGTGTGTCACTGTGGGGTTGGGCCTCGAGTTCCTACATATGCTCAAGCTCCACCCAGAATGGAACATGGTCTCCTCCTGGCTGGCTGGGAATCAAGATTTAGAACTCTCAGCTCTTTCTCTGGCACCGTGCTTGGATGCCACTATGCTTCCTGCCATGCTGATAATGGACTAAACCTCTGAAACTGTAGGACATCCCAAATTAAATGTTTATCTTTATAAAAGTTACCTTGGTCAGGTGTCTCTTCACAGCAATGAAACCCTAAGTAAGGCACCAACATTATATTAAATTTTATAAGATTATTAAGGTTCAGAATTTGAATGCCCTAAATACAAGCATCCTATAGATAGATTGTTATAAATATAGCTTACTCTATCTTGTCTTTTAATTTTCTTTTTTTTTTAATTTCTTTTTTTTTATTTTTATCAGTTACATTTTATTAATTCTGTATCCCAGCCGTGCCCCGAACCCTCGTTCCCTCCCAGTCCCTCCCTCCCTCCCTCATCACCACTGTGCCCCTTTCCAAGTC
>REGO01000945.1:252448-277652 GCA_010120015.1 Rhombomys opimus
GCTCAGAAACGGTGTGTGCTCGTCGCCATCTTGGCTCCGCCCCCGTCTTTTAATTTTCTTAGGAGTATGCATACCATAATAAACTATCATATTTTTTCTACTATTGATTCACTTCTTTCACGATATTCTCTTTCTCCGTGCATCTCTTACAATCAATGAGTCTCTTTTTTATTTTCCCTATGAAAATTTTGCCTTCTCTCTGTAGGTTGAGTGGCTTAATCCTTTATATCTTTGTCCATCCATTTTGTCCATCTCCTTACATTCATGTTTCTTTTATTCTGTATTTTTGCCCTGTGCTTTATCCTTCTTCCAAATATCTACCATTTTCAGTTTATGACTCATTGTATTTCGTTTTTCTGCTTTATCATTCTGAATATTTTTTCTTCCACCTTTCTCTAAATTCATGTAAAAAGAACACAAAAATCTTTTCAAAATACTTCTGTTTGTGCAGAAGAATTTATTATTTTAGGATAACAGATTTATTATGAATATTGCCATTATCTGTGTTATAACATTCCACAGTTTAAATCATTATACATAAAATTATCAATAAACTCTGATACATAGTCTTGTTTTACATCAAGAAATAAAATTTTTTTATAGTGATGGAACTTTTAAGTCAATCATATGAAACTATTAATTACATATCTGCTCTTTATTTTTAATTTATTTTCTACCTGACAATCTTGCCCTGCAAACTTAACTATTACATTTTGTTTTCCTATTACAATAACCTTGAGTCCTTGTGAAATTCAAGAAGAGCACAGGCAATTACCATGGAAAGATTACAAATCTTTAAATAAGTTCAGATTTCATCTTGCTATGATGGTAAATTTTAGAGTCCTAGTATCTGAGTTAAAGCATGTTTTCAAGAAATTTTGCCCAGGTTTTACTTCTGCCCAAATTTCTCTGACATACCATAATCAGGTCAAGTAAAGATTTTTTTAAACAATCTTTTTTATTTTTATTTTTAAATTTTTTTTATTTTATGTGCATTGGTGTCAGGCCTGGAGTTACAGACAGTTGTGAGCTCTCATGTGGGTGCTAGGGTTTGAAATCGGGTCCTTAGGAAGAGCAAACAGTGCTCTTAACTACTAAGCCATCTCTCCAGCCCCTCAAGTAAAGATTAAAGGTAATGAACTGCACCTAAATTAAAAAAAAAACAAAACAAAAACAAAAACAGAAACAAAACAAAACAAAAACAACAGCTAAAATGTCATCAAAAGATTGAATGGTGATTTTTATAACATCAAAAAGGATATTATTAATATTATTTTATACTTTATTCACTTTTTATCGTTTTTGCAGCCTCCTCGCTCCTCTACTCCAGGTCCCATACTTGCTCTATCTTCCTCCCTTATCCCTCTCCCTTAGCCTAGTTATAGGATAACTCCTTCTCTCCTACTGTCTGACCTTAGCCTATCAAGTTCCATCAGGACTTCCTGGATCCTCTTCTGTAAGCTGGTTAGGTTTCCCCACCATGGAGAAGTGATCAAGGAGCAGACAACCAAGTTCATGTCAGAGACTGTCTCTTCTCCCTTACTAGGGAAGCCACATGGAGACTGAGCTGACTATGGGCTACACCTGGGCAGGGGGTCTAGGCCCTCTCTAAGCTGGTCATTGTTGCATCAATCTCTGCAGTCCAGAGTGGACAGGAGCTCCTTATGGAGACCAACAAAGCCAGTAGAGGGTATTTTAATACTGGTAGTGATGATGATCAAAAGGATATGTGAAAATAATTAATTTTAGAGCAGCCTTTCCAGGCCACAGAGGAGGACAATGCAGCCAGTCCTGATGAGACCTGATAAGTGAGGGTCAGATGAAAGGAAAGGAGGACCTCCCCTATCAGTGGACTTGGAGAGTGGCATGGAAGGAGATGGGGGAGAAAGAGTGGGATTGGGAGGGAGCTACATCTGGGATACAAAGTGAATAAACTGTAATTAATATAAAAAATAAATATTTAATTAACAATAAGTATGGCTCTTGAAAATTCATGCAAAATTTGAGTCTAGACTTTATAAATATTATGAATATAACTACACATACAGACATATATAAATATGTAAAAATATACCTATTTAAATGCATGTATATATACACACAAAATGTTTGTGTATACACACATATACATTAATAGTATACTCTATATCAAATCTTCCTACCATACAAATATACATTCCTTATAGAGGATCTAAAAATTCAAACACAACCTAAAATTAAAATTTAATTCCATCTCAGAGTAAAAGCACTACAAATGTTTGGCAAACTTATTGAAATGTTTTTTGGGTGAGGACATGGGTTTAGGAGAAAATAGAATAATGAAATAAAGATTTGGTTGTATGATGAGAAATTTAAATTTCTCATAATGATGGAGTATCTCTATTGAGAAAGGATATGCCATAAATGAGAAGAATCATTAATATAAAAGAGTAGAGTGAGAGAAAGATGGTCTTCAATGAAGTTTTTTTATTCACAAATAGAAGAAAATATAAAACACTACACCTTTCCTTTTAATTACAAGAAAACGTTGTGTGTTTTGTTTTTTTTTTTTTCCATATTTCTGCCAAATTTTGATTCCTGGAAGTATTGATGATCGATGAGAATTAGCAATATTTTTTTTATTCATTTACCTTCTTTAAGGAGAGTATTCCTTCTCTGGTGTCCTTGTCTGTGGAGATGGAGAATATCCCTACCCCATCTCCGTTGGTGATGGAGTAAGTCATGTCTGCATTTGAGCCTGTGTCTGCATCATTTGCCTTGATTTTCCCAACAGCCGAACCAACTTGAGCAGACTCAGGGACATACAGCTGATAGTGTTCTGGAAAAGATTTAATATTTAATTTACTTACAATAATTTCATAAAGTACATATCTCATAAAAAATAACAAGTACCTTATCTGCATTATCAAGTAAACATATATAGAAAGAACTGGATTTCTTTTAATCTTTTAAACTCTTCTATTAGGTTGTTATAAATGTTGCAATATATGTAAAATAATATATAAGAACATTAACTATTTTCTTCTACAATACCGAAAAATAGAAAAATTATTTATGTCGAATAAAATTTGAATTAGTCAAGCATAAGTAAACCAAATTTATCATTTTCTTCACATTAGTGTGAAGTTCAAATATGTATCTACATGTGTATATGTGTATGTGTGTGCATGTATGCTTGAAATTTAAAGGGAAAAAGGAGAAAAAACACACCAGAAAATGAAGCTAAGCATTGTATGAATATTTTACTTACTTAAATATTGTAATCAATACCGTAGAAAAAAAATTGTAAATATATTTTGCTATTTATCAAATATTTTCAATTACATCTGTAAAATATTTTATAGCAGTACATAACGGCTACAAGGAAAACTGTATCTTCTCAACTACAGGCAAAACAGCAGAGCAATTGGAATATGGAAGTCTAGTACTCAAGGTTATGAGCAGTTGTCAGTGGCTTCAGTGGTGACAGTGTTTATACTGTCTGCAAAACCAACTCACATCATAAGTATCATTGTTCAGAATTTGTAAACAAAACAACCAAATGTTTTACTGACATGAGTTCCTAAAATTATTCATTAATGTACTTTAAATGAATGATAAGAATAACTTAAGTCACTATTAAAATTAAAAATACATATATTAACATATTTTCTTAAGACATTCAAAAGAATATCATAAAAACTAAGGCTATTGAATTTAAATGTAACTAAATAAACTGTTCTACTAGATATTATGGTAATAATTTTTAAAAAATGATATGCAAATAATGATTTGGAACTAGAAAGTTATATTGAGTGTGGTTCTCAATCATAGAAAAATGTATGCCATAAATTCTCCCTCTTATGTGGCCTAGCTTTGAATATCTACTCCTATGTATTTAACTTGGAGTTCCTGAGAGGCAAAATCTAGAAAACTAGGATGAAGGGTGTAACCTAAGGAAGAAGGAATGTTAAAATTCAGGCAAAATGAAAATAGATGTGGCAAGGGATATCAGATTAGAACAAGAGAGAGTGCTGTCATAGGATAGTGGGGAAGAAAGCCACACAAAAGAGGCTATGAAACTGGAAACCTAATATCTTATAACTAAATGATAAACAATCTATTGAGTCGAATAGTCACAAGGCACATACTCTGCATGGCTGACAGAACTTTTCATGCAGAAGCCTTGAATTAAAAAATGAAATCTATCTTGTCAGCTGTGGCATACTTAGAATGACTTATGGGTTAGGGGGGTCAGATGCTGCCAAAACAGCTCAGGTTCTTCTCGTTTCTAGTGGTTGTCCACCAGAACACAGATGGTGGGGTTCTACTGTTGAAGACACAGCATGTTAGTGGTATCAAGTAGAGTAATGAAATGGGAATTAAACAGGACACTTCCTTCTCACTGTTCAGTTTTGTGGAGTTCTAAGATATCATGCAGTTTGCTGGAGAAGAAAGGTCATCAAGCACATTATTTGGTTATGAGTCCAGCTAAGAAGAAAACTAACCAGTCATACAAAATGTGCCCATTTTGAAATAGTGGTAAGGTCATTATGGGAGTATCTAAATCTTCTCTAATTCTGAGGCTTCAAAGGACATCATCCATACCTGGTTTCATATGGGTATTACATGCTTTCTCATTACTATTACTATCTTATTACTATTTTCTTCTACATCTTCTTCTATCTCCTTTTACATTCCAAATAACCGTTCATCATTACTCTGGGATCCTTCCCTAGATTCATTGCTTTTTAAATTTTGACCCATTTACTTTTACTAGCACCATGTGTGTGACCATTGGATTGAAATTATCCACTGGTAACAAGTGGATATGAAAATATCAAAGAACTAACCTAATGCAAATAAACAATTATGTTTGAAATAGACATTTTGTACTTATCCTTTTTACGTTCCAGCCAAAAAAATTACTTATAATTTTTGAAATATATATATATTATATGGTGCTAACAATAAAATATGTATTATTAATATCAGCTAAACATAATGTAAATCATAAAATAAACCAAAAAGATCAGAGCAGAAATTAGTGAAATAATGAAAACTACAATAAAGTATCTTTCAAATAAATATTTACCTCAAGAGAAAGAAAAAAAAAATTCTTTAAGCTTTAACCACACTAAGAAAAAGTAAGAAAGAGAAGATTCAAATGTAAAAATTAGAGAAGAAAAAGAGGGAGCTTAAAGCAATTACCAGTGGGATTCAAGGAAGCATTAGCATTTGAGTAATGAATTCCAAAAGGGTAGTAAAACACTAAAAAGGAATACTTGATGAATTTCTGGATACACAGAACCTACTGTCATCAAGATCACCACCAGCACAACCATCAATTTATCTATAACAAGATATGAGTCTGAAGCACTAATTTAAAAGTTTCTCAGTTTAAAATACTGAAATCCACCCAGATTCACCAGTGGGGTCACTGGTGATTTCTGGAAAATCTTTATAGCAGAACAGGAGCAACAGTTTTCCAAATTATTTTATTTAATTGAAAAGAAAGACTCAGGGTGTTAGTGCCATCTTGCTTGAAATTCTTGTGCCATGAGAGTAAAGTAGTGGAAAAAGTGAATGTGCGGGGCTGAAGAAAAAGAGAAGGATGAGGTCTCTACCTCATCCAAGTAAATGAGCTGGGCACCACAAGCTAAAGTAAGGGATGCTGCAGGCTGGGGCTTTGGTACAAGTTGTTGGACTGTATGCTGTTGCTGGTAATAAGTCTCAATGGACCTGGCATATCGTTTTGCTGAGACCACCTGAGAAACTGGCTGCCTTCTTTACTTTAAAAACAGTCTTGCTGGCCCTCTATCTTGGACCTTTGGCTTTCCTGACTAGTTCTTTCATTTGTGGCCAAGTGTAACTCATGTTCAATAAATCATCCTTCTCACTGTGTCAGCTGAAGAATCAAAAATCAAAATTAAAAAAAATGGAAAAGAAAGAAACAGCACTAAACTGCATTTAGGAAGTTAGCATTATCATGGTTGAAACAAAAACAAAATGAACAACAACAACAACAACAAAAAAAACATAATTAAAAAAAAAATCCTGGTCTGAAAGGGGCCTGCAATGACTGGCTCTTTGGCCTCCCCACCCCCCAAGGGAGGAGCAGTCCTGTTAGGCCACAGAGGAGGGCTTTGCAGCTAGTCCTGAAAATAACTGATAAAACAGGATCAGATGAATGGGGAGGAGTTCCCCCCCATCAGTGGACTTGGAAAGGGGCACAGTGGAGATGAGGGAGGGAGGGAGGGACTGGGAGGGAATGAGGGATCGGGTCACAACTGGGATACAGAGTTAAAAAAATGTAACTGATAAGAAAAAATAAAATTAAAAAAAAAAAGAAAGAAAGAAAAAGAAAAGGGCCTGCAGAGACTGAGGTATCAAACAAGGACCATGCATGGAGAGGACTTAGAACCCTGCTCAGATGTATCCCATTGGCAGTTCAGTCTCCATGTGGGTGCCCTAGAAAGGGAAACAGTCACACCCATGAACTAAGTTGCCTGCTCTTTGACCAACTCTCCTCTGGTGAGATTGCCTTACTAGGCCTCAGGGAAAAGAGGACACTGACAGTTCTAATGAGATCTGATAGGCTAGAGTCAGATAGTAGATCAATTTAGCTGATGAAATTAGACACAATCTTTTCACTAAAATGTTTTCAATCAGTTCTATTTTTCATTATTATGAACAAACCAGTGTATCCACCATAAGCAGATTGGCTTCATTATGAAGATGCAGGATAAATTATTATCTTCCAATTTTTAGCTCTGCTACATCACCAAAGTAGACTTAAGGACATTAGCCTATGAGAGCAGATTAGTAGATTAAAAAAAAAGTTTGTAACAAGATCAAGCATCTCTTAATGAGGCTTCAATATAGAAAGAGAAAAAGAAAAAGAAGAATCTCATTGCAATAGACACAATACCCAATATTTATACTAAATGAGGAAATAACATTAATATCAAAAGAACGAGATGTATAATTTATTCAGTCTTATTAATTATACTAATTGAAAACATGTAAGACAACCAGAAAAGAGAAAATACTGAACAAATAAAGGAGGAAGCTGACAAACCCTTATTGGGTAGTGCCATGTTTCTATATATAAATGATTCAAAGACTCCACCAGAAAAATCTTATAGTGGATAAACAGTTCCAGCAACGTGCCAGAATATAACATACCAACCCTGTCTACCCCAACATTTCAACATTTCAAGAAAAGTTTAGGAAAAACTTACAATTCACAGCATCATTAAAACATACCTTAAAGTCAAATTAGCTTATATATGTCTGGTACCTACCATGAATATTTTAAATACATATGCATGCAGAGGAATGAAATGCAACAGAAGATCCTGAGGCAAACCAATACAGCTAGAGCTACCTAAACTTAAATGGAGCTGACAAAATTACATATTGTAGACATGACAGCATCTTCTACAAATAACGCTGAACAAACCACCTATCCATATGTGGAAGAACAAAACTAGATCCCTGTTTCTCACCTTGTCAAAAATAACAACAACAACAAAAAAACCCAAACAAACAAAAACCCCACTCAATGCCAAGTGAATAAACACCATTAACATAAACCTGAACTCTAAGAGTTAGAGGTTGACACATGGAACACACTTAGAGAAGCAGCCACAGGCAAAGACTTCCTGAAACAGATGCCAACAGCTCAGAAAAGAAAAGTAAGAACTGATCTATAAGATTGGGTGAAATTTAAACTTATTATCTAGCAATAAAATATTAATGAAGTATATGTGTATTCTGTAGAACAGGTGAAAATATTTACTAATGCTCCATGGAGTAAGAGGTAATGTTTAGACTATAGAAGTAACTCAGGCTGGGGACAGATTCCAGATCTGTCAATCTATCAATCAATTGAACAACCCTATTAGTAAAAAATTTTAACAGAAACCTCAGAAAGTAAATGCCAAGACCAAACAACTCAATTAATGGGTAATGAAGAGATATGTATTTTAAAATGATGTGCGTATGTGAAATTTGAGAAATTAATATTTTATTTTTATTAGTTTTTAAAATTTATTCACTTTTTATTCAGATTATAATCCCCCTCCCTAATCTCCTTCCGGTCCCATCCTCCATCCCTCTTTTCCCCATCCCCCTACCGGAGTCCAGTGAAAAGGGGAAGTCCTCCTCCCCTACTATCTGGCCCCAGCCTATTAAGTCTCAACAGTGCTGCCTGGATCCTCTTCCTCTGCGGCCTGATAAGGCTATCCCTCCATGGGGAAGTGATGAAAGAGCATGTAAGGGAGTTTATGTCAGAGACTGCCCTTGCTCTGCTCACTAGGGCATACACTTGGGGACTGGGGTGCCATGCAGCTCATCTAAACAGTGCATCTAGAGTCCTCTCTATGCATGCTCTTTGTCTGATGCATCGCTCTCTGCAGGTCACCTCCATCTGCAGACCAGATAATATGGCTTTGTTGGTCTGTTCAGAGTCCTTCTATATCCCCCTTCTTCCATAAGACTCCTTGAGCTCTACCCAAAGTTTGGCTGTGCATTTGCCTCAATCCCCTGCTGGATGGAGCCTTTCCGAGGACATCTGTGGTAGGCTCCCAGAAGCAGAACGACACTCATGGTATATGTTCACTTATAAGCAGATATTAGCCATATAATATAGGACAGCCATCTACAGATCTAAAGAAGCTAGACAACAAGGAGGATCCTAGGGTGGATGCTTAATTCTCATTCAGAAGGGCAAACAAGATAGTCACCAGAAAACAGTGAAAGAGAGAGAAATTTTTACTAATTATTTATTCATATATTATAGTATAATTACATTTTCCTTTTCTCTTTCTTTCCTCTAAACCCTCCCATATACTTCCACTTACTCTCTTTCAAACTCATTGCCTATTTTGTCTTTAGTTCTTGTACAGTGCATGTATGTATATGTAATCACATATATATATTCCTAAATATGAAAATACACCTTGTCTTGTCTGCGTAATTTTGAATCCATCTAACTTTTTAAGGCTGAATTTTTGGTACTGGAAAACCAATTTTGGTGTTCATTTGTGGTGAAGACTATTTCTCCTTCCTTCAGCATTCCTGATATAAACTTGGGACCTGAACAGAAAAGTTCTCTGAGGATGAAAAAGTAGTTTAGAAATTTTCTAAAAAGACAATGAGAAAGATGAAAATAAAACAATGTTGACACTTTATTTCACACCAGTCCAATCTTTAAAAATATCAGCAAAGCAACCAATATAAAATGATAGAGATAGTGAAGAAAATTGGAACTCTTATTCTCTCTGGGTGGGATGGCAAACTGGCACAGACACTCTAGATATCATTGTGCAGAATCCAGAGAAAGATAAAAATAAATCGACCACATCCCCCAGCCTCACTGCTCTTTGACGTATTCCATGAGAACGCAAGATCTTAGTCTGTAGGTATTGCACAGTCACGGTCATTGCTTCCCTAGTCACAATATCAAGGTAATAGAAACAGCCTCAATGTACCTCAACTAATGAGCAGGCAATGATGTGCAATGCAAGTAAACTCTAGAGTACTATTTCTCTGTAAAGAAAACTGCGATCATAAACCCTGCATGTCTGTAAATGTATGTAACACGAACAGGTTAAATGGAGTGAGGTAATGCTGTCACATGTTCTTTCTCAGCTGAAGCAGAGTAAAGCAATATTTTAACCAGCAAATAGCTTGTCATTCAAAAATTACAAAGGATGAAAACTGATATTCAAATAATTTTGAATAAGAAAGCAAATTAATGTTCCAGTGAAAGAGCTATAAGATTAACTTCCACATTTTCTTTTATAGACATGTAGCCTGGTCTTTGTGGTGAAATTTTTATTTAATTTATTTTTATTTTTATTAATTACAATTTATTCACTTTGTATCCCACCTGTAGCTCCCTCCCTTCACCCCTCCCTACACATATATGTTTGAGTTCATGTTTTTATTTAGATATTATGTTAGATGAATAAATAATATAATATAATACTTTATTAGTCAAACTATAGGTATAATTTAAGAAGTCAAAGTTATAAATTCAGGTTATAGAATGGTTGTGTCAGCAACAGGAGAATAAGATGAGATTAGTTAATCAAAGGGTGAAGTATCTAAAGTAGAATAGGTTTTTAAATAGGTCAATTATGCTTTTAATATGCCATATATTGGAGTTTATTAAAATGACAGACCGTTCATCCACTGACAAAAATAAACTATCTGAGGTCATGAAGTATGAACTTCAGAGTATGATCTAAAATATGTTTTATGTATAAAAATATAGTTTATGTAACATAAGTGTGGAAAAATTATATTTACCAAAAAAATTTTAAAAAAAAAAAAAAAAATATACTTCAAGACTGATGAAAAAAAAAAAAAAAAAACAAACACAGAAAGGTTCAGAAACACTCCAAAACATGAAGAAAGAAAATTTAATTCAATGAAGTGTGTATGCCTTTGATAAAACTGATTGTGGAGAATATGAAAATTAGACTTACTAAAAATTAAATGTAACAAGTTGAATATGCTGATTCATAGTTAATTGATAATGTAGCATATATTTTACAGAATCTATTATGCACTGTGTGCTTGTATGTTTTGTTATTTGTGTTGAGTCTAAGTATAAAGCGTACACTGGCTTTGCATTTTGATCCTCAAAATCCATTTGCTGTTCAATTTTTATTTTAACACCTCTTGTATAATGAAACATTCAACATGTATCAAAAACTATTTAAAGTAGGTTAAATATTTGCCCCAAGAAACTATAAATTCTTTCAAAGAGACATGAAAATGACACCAAACAATGAATAATATACAAGGATTTTTACATTTAAACATTCTTACATATATATACTATACTTGAGGCCTATTCTTGGTTCCCAATACAATTTATCAACATAATAAGAATATTTTAAAAACAATTAAAATTGTGCCATCTTTGAATAATACTACATAATTATTCCAACACTTAAAACTCTATTTGATCTAACCAACCATGTGAAAGATGTTTAAGATAAAAACTTCAAGTTTCTGAAGAAATTGAAGAAAATATCAGAGGATGGAAAGCTATCCCATGCTCATTGATTAATAGTATTAATTTAGTGAAAATGGCTGTCCTACCAAAAGCAATTCAGTGAAATTCCCATCAAAATACCAACACATATTTTTTTTACTGCACTTGAGAGAACAATTCTCAATTTTATATGGAAAAACAAATAACACAGAATAAATAAAACAATCCTATGAATTAAATGATCTTCTGGATCTGTACCTCCATCCCGGATTTCAAGCTATGCTATAGAACAACAATAATAAAAACGGCATGGTACTGGCATTGAAACAGAATGGTGGAAAAATGAAATCAAATCGAATACCCACAAATAAACCCTCACACCTACAGAAACATAATTTATGACAAAGAGCCAAAACAATACAATTGAAAAAGGATAGCATCTTCAACAATTGGTGCTGGTCTAACTGGATGTTTACATGTAGAAAAATGGAAATAGATCCATATTTATCATACAGCACAAAACTAAAGTCCAAGTGGATCAAAGATCTCAACATAAAAACAGACACACTAAATCTGTTAGAGGGAAAAGTGGGGAAGATATTTTACTTCATTGGCACAGGAGACATCTTCCTGAACAGAACACCAACAGCACAGGCTCTAAGATTAACAATCAAGAAATGGGACCTCATGAAACTGAAGCTTCTATAAAGCAAAGGACACTCTCATCAGAACAAAATGACAGCATAGAGACAGGGAAAAGATCTTTACCAACCCTACATCTGACATAGGGCTAATATCTCCAATATATAAAAAAAAACCAAGAAGTAGCCCCACAAGGACCAAATATATCTCGGCACAGGTTTTTTTTTTTTTTTTCTAAAACTGTTTCTCCAACCAAGTACCATGTATGGATATAACCTAGAAACTTTGCTCTGACGAAGCTCATGGTAGCTCAATAACCAATTGGTTTCCCATAGTAAGGGGAACAGGGACTATCTCTGACAGGAACTCAATGGTAGGCTCTTTGACCTCCCCACCCCCCAAGGGAGGAGCAGTCCTGCTAGGCCACAGAGGAGGACTTTGAAGCCAGCCTTGAAGATACCTGATAAAACAGGGCCAGATGAAAGGAGAGGAGGTTCTCCCCAACCCGTGGACTTGGAAAGGGGCAGGGAGGAGATGAGGGAGGGAGGGTGGGATTGGGAGGGAATAAGGGAGTGGGATACAGCTGGGATACAGACTTAATAAAATGTAACTAATAATAATAAACAATAAAAAAATAATAAACAATGTAAAAAAAGCAACAAATAGAGAAATCCAATTAAATAATAAAGTGCAAGCTAAACAAAGAAATTTCAGCAGAGGAATATCGAATGGCAGAGAAAAATTTAAAGAAATGATTAATGTCCTTAGTCATCAGGTAAATGCAAATCAAAAGGAACCTGAGATTTCTTACACCATCAGAATTGCTAAGATCAAAAACTCAAGGGATGATGCATGCTGGAGAAGTTATGGAGAAAGGGGAACCCTCTTCCGTTGCTGGTGGGAATGTAACCTTGTACAACCAGTTTGGAAATCAATCTGGCATTTTCCTCAGAAATTGGGAATAGTAGTACCTCAATATCCAGCTATACCATTCCTAAGCAAATACACAAAAGATGCTCCACCATTCAATATGGACATTTGTTCAACTATGTTCATAGCAGCTTCATTTGTAATAGCCATAATCTGGAAACAACCTAGATGTTCCTCACTGGAGGAATCGATACAGAAATTGTGGCACATTTACACAATGGAATACTACTCAGCAATTAAAAGCAAGGAAATCATGAAATTTGCAGGCAAATTGTGGGAACTTGAAAAGATTGTCTTGAATGAGGTAACCCAGAAGCAGAAAGATGCGTATGGTATATACTCACTTATAATGGATATTAGCCATATAATATAGGAGAAACATACTAAAATCTATATTTATAAGAAGCTAAACAACAAGGATGATCCTAGAGAAGATGTTGAAACCTCACTCAGAAGGGCAAACAGGATAGACATGGGAAGTAGGAGAAAACAAGTAACAGAACAAGAGCCTTCCAGAGTGGTCCTCTGAAAGACTCTACTGACCAGGGTATTAAAGGAGACACTGAGACTCATAACCAGACTTTGGGCAGCATGCAGGAAACCTTATGGAAGAAGAGGGAGATAGAAATACCTTCACGGAACAAGAACTCCATAAGGAGACCAACAGAGGGAGAAAACCTTGGCCCAGGTGGTTCTGCAGAGACTGATACTTCAAATGAGGACTATGTATGGAAAGGACCTAGACCCCCTGCTCAAAGAAAGCCCATAGGCTGCTCAGTTTCTAAGTGAGTTCCCTAGAAAGGGGATCAGGGCTATCTCTGACACGAAATCCATTGCGGGCTCTTTGTTCACCTCTCCCTGGGGGGTGCAGTCTTGCCATTCCACAGAGGAAGATGAATTAGTCAGCCTTGATGAGAACTGATAGGCTAGGGTCAGATAGAAGTGGAAGAGTAGGACCTCAGCTATCAGGGGACTAGGGAAAGGTCAGAGGGGGAGGAGAAGGAGGGTGGGTGTGACTGCAAGGAGATGATGGAGGGGGTTACTGTGGGGATATAAAGTGAATAAATTGTGATAGATAGATAGATAGATAGATAGATAGATAGATAGATAGATAGATAGATAGATAGATAGATAAGAAATACTGTTTGGGAAATGAATGACTGGAAAAATGTTCAAAGGGAACATTCCTAAATTGATTTTGAAGTTTTTGACTTTTGTCTGAGTTGCTCACATATCTCTGTTGGAATTTAGAGTTATAATTGTATCCATCCAAAATTTTAAAAACATACATTAAAAAAATAAGATTTTAAAAATAAAAGAAAAATAAAGTTAAAAAAATAATAGTTCTTACATTCTGTATTGTCCATGTCACTTTGGCATTTCTGTACTTTTTATATTTCATAAATAGATGTTTTTGGAAAATAAAATAAGAAAAACTATATAACAAGAATAAATCTGGAATACTTTGTAATATATTACAAATATTATTTCTCTTTTAGAAAAAACAGATCTTCAGATTATTGTGCTTTGTGCTCCAAAAACTAATTTTTGAAGTTATCTAGTTCCTCTATTTATGTCTCGATTGCTCTCATGATCTTTGCTGAAGGTCATAAATTTCATTTATAGAAATTGATTTTACAGGTAGATTTATCAGGACAAACATGAATTCCAAACAAAGCATTTAATTCTTAGTGTTGGAAATGAGGAGAATAACACGACCTCATCTGCTCTTCCTTAAATTTATTTGGAAAGGTATTCTCATTCTTAAATCCCACACTTTTCTCTTTCAAACATATCGAAGTACTTATAAAGCTAGGTTAGCTTTCTGTTAACCTTGCTAACATCTGTTTGTAGGTGACAACACATCCTAGTAAACCAGTTCCAATTTTTATTCTAATCCTGTCATGAGAATATGAGAACTGCATTTGTCGTCCTTACATAAATGCTAATAACTGCTGCTGAGGGTCCCAGTTTCCCAAGATGTCTACAGTGAGAAGTAATTGTATTAGATATTTATTATTTAAATGACAGAAAAATAATCATGTTTCTTTATATATTCTGGATATTAGCCCCCTATCAGATATAGTGTTGGTGGAGATCCTTTCCAGTCAGTCATTTTGCTGATAACAGTGTCCTTTGCTTCACAGAAGCTTTTCAGTTTCATGAAGTCCCATTTATTGATTATTGAGGACCCTGAGTAAGATGGTCATTCCTCATTCAGAGGAGCAAAGGGGATAGACATCAGAAGAGTGAGAAAACAGGGAATAGGACAGGAGCCTACCACAGAGGGCCTCTGAAAGACTACCCAGCATGGTATCAAAGTAGATGCTGAGACTCATAACCAAACTTTGGGCATAGTGCAAGAAATCCTATGAAAGAACAAGGAGATAGAAAGACCTGGATGGAACAGAAGCTCTAGAAGGAGAGCAACAGAACCAAAAATTCTGGGCCCAGCATTATTTTCTGAGACTGATACTCCAACCAAGGATGCATGCAGATAACCTAGAACTCCTGCACAGATGTAGTCCATGGCAGCTCAGTCTTCAAGTGGATTCCGTACTCAAGGGAGGAGAGGCTGTCTCTGACATGAACTCAGTGGCTGACTCTTTGAAAACCTCTGCTTTGGGGGTACAGTCTTATCAGGCCACAGAGGAAGACAATGCAGCCAGTCCTGATGAAACTAGATTGGCTAGGGTCAGAGGGAAGGGAAGGAGGACCTCCCCTATCAATGGACTTGAGGAGAAGAATGGGGGGAGAAAAAGGAGGAAAATGGATTGGGAGGGGACCAGGGAGAGGGCTACAGCTGCGATAAAAAGCGAATAAATTGTAATAATTAAAAATAAATAAATAATAGAAAAAAACTTACATGATTCAAAAAAAAAGGAAGAAAGAAAGGAAAAAAAACTCATGTTTTCAAAGGAAAGAATTCATGTTCAACCTCATTGAACTAACCACTAAGAATATTAGTGAACAGAGGAATTCTAGAGCAAATAGGCAAACACTCTGCTGAGAAAAAAAATTCACTGAGATATCACAAGCACTTTTGGTGTTTTCAGTTTTTTTGGGGGAGGATATCATATTGCCAGACCTTGGGATTTCTAGGAAATGAAGCTTCCTTATAAATGAGCACTGTTTTCTACCCAGTGTTACACCTGCATTAACCATAACAACATAGTTTGTCCTTTTAAACTTTGAAACCAGGCATTGACATATCCATAGCTATTAAATCTAAGATTGAGTGGTTTTTGGTACTAGGTTGTTTTAAATAAAAAGGGTGGTCTTCTGCATCAAAATTCTATTGTTCAAAAAAATATAGTTTTCATTACATATATACTATCTTTTATTTTAATTTTATGTTAATTTTTCTTTGTCCCTGTGTGTGTGTGTGTGTGTGTGTGTGTGTGTGTGTGTGTGTGTGAATAGGGCATCAGACTCCTGGAGCTAGATTACAGGTGAGCCTTAGGATAGAAACCAGGACCTTTACAAGAGCCAAGTGGCTCTTAAACACTTCGTATTTCTTTAGCTACCATGTAAGAGCTTTGTGTAATCTGATATAGTTTCCTCATGAATAACTAATGCCTTACCTTGAACTTTCAGTTTATAAATTTGATGTCTACATTTAGGCTTCCTGAAAGAACCACAGCTGGATCTGCTGCTTTCCTCTGCAGCTTTCTCATCAACTTCTCTCCATCACAGAATTCAGTTATGACCTGCTCTGTTTCAGGCTTCAAGCTTAAAGGAATAGTGAGTATGACTATGGCTCTTGTCCAGATCATTGATATTTTCTGCATATCAGCACTGTGCCTTCTTCATTTTCTAATAAATCACAACTTTATTGGAATAAGTTTTTAATATCCTCTGTGATCCTTTGAATTAACAGGTTAACTGTTCAGTACTAGAGGCTCTGACTTCTATTTAATATCAGTGTTTATCATGGCAACCTAAACTGAAGGCAATCACTCATTTTTAACTCAACATGTAAACCTTCTTACTCTTTGTTTTCCACTCAAGAATTCAGAAGCAATTGTACTATTATTAATTCTTTTAACATCAATATTGACCTCAAGGAAACATAAGGTCCAAGGAGAGGGAGATAAGTGATGGAGTGAGCTGTCTCTGAGGACTCAAAATACAGAGAATGTTTATGGGGATAGTGTGCCATGTAGACATGATTCATGGTGATCCAAAACAATTTTACCTGTAACAATCAGGATCTGGGGTCACAGGCCACTGTGGCAGATATTGTGATAATGAAACAGTTTGAAATATAAAACCTGTTTCTGGAAAATCATACACACAGAATTGTTTGAAATAGGTCTGCAATAACCTTTAAATTGTGAAAAACGCATTATTTGTCAACTGCAATAAAACTAAGAGAGTACTATGTGTCACATTTATAAAAGAAGATTAAACTGAATGAAACATTCATTGGGAATATTAAACATTTTCAAATGTAAACAAAAATGAAGGATATATTCTACAAAGAAAAGGGATTCAAATGGTAAGAACTGGATCCCTAAAATGCAGTAACAGTTACATAAAACTAATTTTTTTTAAAAATATTAGCTTTGTAGTGGATGAAGCACAGACCTTTTAAGATACAATGTGAAATACTATGAGGCAACTTATCTGAACCTTTAAGCACTGTACTAGACACAGCATTAAAAAACGTCTTCTTTCACCTTTTAAATATTCATAATACAGACACTCACTTGTAATATTGTGCCACATTAGCACATTTTTCTTGTAATGTCTTCCAATGAGGTTGGTAGCCAAGCCAACCTCATTATTCCTGATTTTTGTTTCTGAATGGGCCATAATTTCCTGCACTGTATGAGATATTTTCTCATGATTATTTTGACTCCACTGTGAACTGGTAATACTCTCTAAAGCACACTTCAGAAATAGAAACTTGATGGATAATAAAAAGGTATTTAGTTCACTAGCCCTTGACCATTTTAATATATACATCCGCTCCCAAGGCAGTGAGAACTCTAATTACTTTATTTTTCCAAGAACTAGAGAGAGGAGAAAAGTTCAACACAATGACTTTTAAATTAGAAGTATTGGGAAATGGTTATAAATTAAGTGTGCTCATTATGTTTAAAGAAAGAAAAGGTGGTGATCTTTATCTTAAACCAAGGCTCTGTATTAGAAAGTACAAATGAAGTTTAGTATATGACTGCTGAAATGTGTGCTTAGTTATTGTGTCAGAAAAGATCACTGGAGAAGTCAAAGAACAGAGAAGTAAGTTCACATAGAGAATAGAAGTAGCATAAAATATCCAGCTTAAGGAACACTTATGGAAACTATATATCTACAAAACTGAGGATGATAGAGCAATGATGCACAAACGACAGGTCTAGTATTGTAATTATTGGCATAGAAATGAGAACCTTGAATAGAGGGTGATGGAACTCTCTCACATCTCAATACATAGATTTTAAAATTTTACATGGGGAAGGATAAAAATCAGTTAATATCTATGTTATCATAGCTAAACTGAAGAAAATAGAAGAGGACACATTACAAAAAAACAAACCTTGTTTAATCTACAATAAAAGGAAAAGAGCATAGTATAGCTCTCTGGTTAAATTTGTCAAATAAAACAAGCCTTATTTATTACAAGACAGAATGATTACTAAGTACATGATGAAAGTCTATAATTTTGTCATACATATTGAGAAAAGAAAAACATTTGAGGGCCTCATTTAAAATGTTACGAGGCAGGCATTCATACTAAAGTTAGTTTCAATGTTATGGTAAGAAACATCTCTGAGTTTTATGAAGAATGATGGAAATCATAAGCTCATAGAGGTTTAAAAAATTCCACATGTCAAGAGAAACAGAATATTGTATCCATCTCACATATATGATCTGTATACCCTTTGAATTATTGAAAAATTCATGAACACCCTCCTCTTTGTGAAAATATAGTGTTTATTACCTATCTTTACTTTCAGGTAGCCTATCATGACTTCCCACCATGTAAATAGCTATTTGATAAACAACAATGTATCTGCATAAATCAATCAACTCTTCTATTGCAATGTGTGCTACCATAGTGATACTAAGTTAGTCAAAATACAGCATTGTGTTTAGTTTTGATCAAAGTTGAAACCTTCTTTTAGACATGACAAAGTAACAGAATCTGGGGATGTACTGCCACCATATCAAATTGCTAACCACATTTCTGAGTATGCAGGATCAAAATCTGTTTTATTTTATTTTTTTACTCTACACAAAAGACTGTAAGTGGAAGAAAGCCACAGTAAGTTCAGTCAAAGTACACATCTAATGTTTTCTTGCCAGAGAAGGCAGTTAATTTTATTTTTTCTTTAAACATCCGCATTGTTATCTACCAAGATAAGACAATTAGAAATGCATTTGTCATCTAGATTCATCTATATAAACCATATTATCCACATATGACAAAAGTTTATTGTTGTTTAAGTGTATCATAGAATCTTAATTGGCTTGTAAAGAGAATAAGTTTTTAGAGACAGTGATAGTGATAAGGATAGTTTGAAAACTACAATTTTACTGCAAACACTTGTTCATTAAGCTCCTATCTTCTACAACCTGAGATTAAGGGCTTATTTAGAACTTCAATATCTTTGAAAAAGGTATTTATGAAAAATTTGGGGGTGGTAGAGAGGATGGTAAGGGGAAAAACAAGGAGGTAAATATGCTTAAAATATTTTAAGTGAAATGACCCTGCCCACATGATGTGCAGAGATAAAGAGGAAACAAAGATTGAGGGAATGTCTGACCAATAACTGGCCCAAACTGGGACCTACTCTGTGTTAGAGAATTAGTCCCTGACACTATTAATGATGCTCTGCTATGATTGCATAAAAACCAGCTCTTTTCAAAGACACAGAATTCACATCTCCCTGCTTTTGCACTTCCTTTTGCATTATGAATTATGTTTTATACATTCACATTCCATTCTGAAACATAAACTTATTAAATCCCATTTTAACAAACTTTAGAAGATATTTGTATGTGTTGGAGTGCATTCATGCAGGCAAACGTGTGCATGTGTGTGTGAGTGCACATTCACTTACACAGTATACATTTCATTTTTAGGCAATTTCATAACCTGAATATGAATTTGTTGGATGGATGAGATGCCCACATGAGAATGCAGTGTAAATATATCCATGAATGTTTTACTAATACATATCTCCTTTGTATCAAGTAAGATTTCATTAATTATATAATGCACTTTATGTGTTTCAGAATTAGAAGGTCAAATGATATCTTTACACATTACCAATGAAGAGACAAAAACACAAAGAAGACCAACAAGGAATAACACTGTCTTAATAAAACAGTACATAATGTATTCAGTTATTCCATTTGTTTTGCATAATGACTGATGATAGATGTAACATGTAGACAAAAGGTACGTACTCTGTGGGAACCGTGGTGGGTTGTCATTGACATCAGTCAAGGTTATATTGACAGTTGTGGATCCCGAAAGTCCGCCAACTTGCCCGGCCATGTCTTTGGCTTGAATGACCACTGAGTAATGCTCTCTGGCTTCTCTATCCATGTTGTGCAAAGCTGTTCTAATGACTCCTGGAATATGAAGAGTTAAAAAACAATCAGAACAAATTGTACATTAAACAAGTAACATTTTGAGACACATGAATACTGTTTTCAGTATTGATTTTTAAAATAGCAAGTTTTACATGAGAGCTACATTTTTAAGAAAAATAATACCTTATTATTCAAAAACTGAATCATTGACATGTTTGTGTTCGTTAAAATATCTTAAACCAGTCTTTTTGTCTCAAAATAAAATAATCGTTCATTATAAGTTTCTTGGGTTGGATGGCTCCCCAAGGCAGCCTTCAGCCTGGACATGCAGGTGGAAGTCATTGAACAACTTGTGAATGTATGTTCTCTCTTTCTGCCTTATGGGATGTGGGATCAAACTCAGGTTATCAGGCTGCCATCTTCATCCATCGCAACATTTCATTGACTTGCCAGACATTTTTGAACCATTCTCATTAATATATCTTAATTGTCTTACCCTTGAAGCAAATACCAGCAATGTCCATCAAATTTACATTCAATTACTTTTCATTATTTGCTATTAGAAGTTACCAACTAGAACTTCTTGGTTCAAATTTTTATAACCACTTTTATATATAATATTTTGACATGAGAGGATTAGTTATATAACCAATGTTGGAAATAAAATGAGAAGCTGTAAGAGCAGAAAGGATAAGTGAATCCAACCACAGTATACAAAACTATATACTAAGGTAGTTCTTCTCTCTGTCTCTCTTCTTTTGCAATTAAATTGATTAGATTTACAGTGATTTAGATTGCAAAGCCTTAGGCACCAGGAAAGAAGATATTACAGTTTCAAATATAGTGAGCAAATAATTGAGGCCATTTTGGAGAGATTTTCCCGAAGATAAACAAAGAAGAAAATGATTGCTATCAAAATAAATACTAAGAATACAATAATAAATGACTCACCAAATTCATGCATATGCAAAAGCCTCTACTATTTCCTTACAGAGAATAGTTTCTCATTACATATGATAATTATGTAAGTAGTAATTGGAATCATGTAGGAATGATCATGCAGAGGATACATAAAATTAGTTAGTAAATGGCAAATATACTGTATATTTGAAACACAGAGATAATTTTATTAAGGAAAACGCAGTATAAATGGACCTTACGTCTTTTTAAAAATTCTTTAGTAATTACACTTTATTCACTTTGTGGTTCCCTTGTGGTTCCCTCCCTCCTCCAGTCCCAGTCCCTCTCTTCCTTCACTCTCTGTATGCATGCCTCTCCCCAAGTCCACTGATAGGGGAGGTCTTCTTTTCCTTCCTTCTGATCCTAGTCAATTAGGTCTCCTCAGGAGTGGATGCATTGTTCTCTTCTGTGGCCTGGTAATGGTGCTTCCCCCTCATGGGAAGGTAATTAAAGAGCAGACCAATCAGTTCATGTCAGAGACAGTTCCTGTTCCTATCACAATGGAGCCCACTTGGATACTGAACTGCCATGGGCTACATCTGTGCAGGGTCTTAGGTTAACTCCATGCATAATCCTTGGTTGGAGTATCAGTCTCAGGAAAGACCCCTGTGCTCAGATTTTTTGGTTCTGTTGCTCTCCTTGTGGAGTTCCTGTCCTCTCCAGATCTTACTGTTTCCCACTTCTTTTCTAAGATTCCCTCCACTCTGCCCTGAGGTTGCCCATAAATCTCAGCATCTGCATTGATAGTCTGCAGGGCAGAGCCTTTCAGAGGTCCTCTGTGTCAGGCTCCTGACTTGTTCCCTCTTTTCTCCATCTTCTGATGTCCATCCTCTTTGCCTTTCTGGATAGGAATTGAGCATTTTAGCAAGAATCCTCCCTCTTGATTAGTTTCTTTAGGTGTACAGATTTTAGTAGGTTTATCCTATATTACATGTCTATATGAGTGAGTATATACCGTGTGTGTCTTTCTGCTTCTGGGACAGCTCACTCAGGATGATCTTTTCCACATCCCACCATTTACCTGCAAATTTCATGATTTCCTTGTTTTTTATTGGTGAGTAATATTCCATTGTGTAGATGTACACAATTTCTGCATTTCACCTTACACCCATCAGAATGGCTAAGATCAAAAACTCAAGTGACAACACATGCTGGAGAGGTTGTGGAGAAAGGGGAACTCACCTCCATTGCTGGTGGGAATGTAAACTGGTACAACCACTCTGGAAAGCAATATGGCGCTTTCTCAGACAACTAGGAATAGCGCTTCCTCAAGATCCAGCTATACCATTCCTAGGTATATACCCAAAAGAGGCTCAAGCACACAATAAGGATATTTGTCCAACCATGTTTGTAGAAGCCTTATTTGTAATAGCCAGAAGCTGGAAACAGCCCAGATGCCCCTCAGTGGAGGAATGGACCTTATATCTTAAGGGAGAAAAGTTAAAATGTTGCATAGGTTTATCTTTTCATAATATATTAAACTGATATTTTACAAAACATAAATATCTAAAGGTAAAAACCAATCACTGTTTCACATACACTTTTTAAAGTCAGTTATTTTGAAGGATCTAGTAGGAAAATATGTAGAGCTCCCTCCTCCATATGTGCATTGAAGTCACACTATGTCTCTTCTTGTTCACCGTGTCTACTTCCTGAACCAATTAGAAAGAAACATGATAACCAAATTGAATATAGAAAAAACAGGTAATATCTAAAACAAACACACAATTCTCAGGACCATTGTCCTTGGGTTCATCTAAATCTACAAATCTCTATACTGCAGTCCAGTATGCTATTTAACTATTGTCACCATAAGAAGCAGGTGAAGGACCAGATAATCTAACAGTTTGCTAGTGTCTTTTCATTGTACACTGACCATTATCAACCAGCTTAAATATATGTGACCTGGAGAACCTAGAGGTGGCTAATAGTTTTTCTTTTACCCTTTCAGTGGATTTTATGTGGGGATCATATTCTATGCCCTCTTAAAATAAAAATTAGAAAGAAAAGGGCAGCTGAGTCAAACATATCCTTCAGTTATACACCCTCATGGCATTTCATACCATTACTGTGTCTCTCAGGGTAGGACATTTTTTACAAGCCTTCATGGACACCCCATTACCATTTAACTTCTAGGGTTACAGCAAGGGTCACTTTTGTTTATCTTTCTACGAGTTCTGGCAAAAATATAGTGATGTATATCTACATGTTTCTAGCTGATAAAGAATTTTACTTACCTTAGACCTCCTTTATCCTCTACTTAATCATCCTTCCTTTCTTCCTTTACTGACAATCACTGTATTTTTTTTCTTTTTGAACTGTTTGGTATTTACAAATATTGCGTAATTTAAACATATGGTATTTTCTTATTTAGATTTTCTTCTTCATACTCACTTTTTTCCCTATTTTTCATAATCTGGAAGTTCCTTTGTTTGAGTGATAATACTTGACTATTTTTATGTAGTAGCACATATTGCACATCAATATATCAGCATACCAAAACCTCACTGTCTAGATTTAGTACATATTATATACGTATCAAAGCCTATCTTGGTTACTGTTATCTCTGATAATGATAAACAAAAAGGCTGTAAACATCTGTACACAAGGTTTTATGTTTTCACACTTTGTAAATGCCAGTGTGTAGATAACTGTGAAAGTGATTACTATATCATAAAGTAAAAGCCTATGTTTTATTAAATTTTTTCAAATGTTCAAGTGTTATTATAAATTTTTACATTCACTTCAGTAATTAGCACCTTGTTTCTTAAATCTTCACATTCTATCAACATTGCTGATATCAATGCTCTTTATTCCAACTATTAGTTGTGTAAGCAGCATAGTCTAATTTTGTTATAATATGCATTTCTGACTGGCATATGATGTGGAACATCTTAATACATCAATTTGTCACATATATAATGCTTTGAGTAAGACTTCTTTTCAGGACTTTTGTAAGATTTTAAAATATGTTTTACTACTTTTCTATTGGTATTTACAATTATTCTTTATAATAAGTTGATATTACCATGTATTAAACAAGTTTCTCTTAGAAAACCAACAAATAGAATTGTTAGATGGTAATAGATGACAGATAGGTAAACTGATGATAGAGACATACATACATACATAGGTAATGCATGCATACTAATGTAAAGCTCTCTGTGTTTGAGATGGTATCTCACAGAGGAGCAGACAGTGAAGGTTTTCTTTTTTAATTATTATTATTATGTATTACAATTTATTCACTTTGTGTCCCAGCTGTAGCCTGTTCCATCATCTCCTCCTTGTACTACTTTCCCTCAATGTTCCCACCTTATGTCCCTCCCCTAGTCCACTGAGAGGGCAGGTCCCCCTCCCACTATCTGACCCTAGCCTATCAGGTCTCATCAGGACTGTCTGGATCCTCTTTGTCTGTGACCTATTTAGACCACCTTGCCAGGGGCACATGTTCAAAGAGGCTGCCAATGAGTCCATGTCAGAGAAAATCCCTCCTCTACACTTTGAGACTGAGCTTCCATGGACTATATCTGATTAGGGGTCTAGGTCCTATCCATGCATGGTCCTTGGTTGATATATCGATCTCTGCAGGATCTCCTGAGACCAGCTATTTTGGATCTGTTGCTCTCCTTGTGGAGATCCTGTCCCCTCAAGGTCTTACTCTCTCCCCTTTCTTCTGTTTAACCCATTGATGGTGTCAGCATCTGAGTGATAAACTATTGGGGTTGGTGGAACTGGGGATAGAAAGTGCTTAGTAGGAGAAATTTGGGAGTTGTTTGGGTTGCTTTGAAATCTATACCTTAACTTTGGAACTTGTCTTTTTTCTGTTTGTATCCTCACTTCCATAACTTGAGAAGCCTCCTATAACATAGGCTCCTGGGTCACAGTGTTCTGGCTCAAAAAGCAGGCCCATCTATCCTATGATTGAAATATCTGAAATCTCAGGGTCGTTTTGATTTGCATTTCCCTGATGGCTAATGACATTGAGCATTTCTTTAAGTGTTTCTCTGCCATTCGATATTCCTCTACAGATAATTCTCTGTTTAGCTCTGTTCCCCATTTTTTAATTGGATTACTTGGTTTGCTGCTTTTCAGCTTCTTTAATTCTTTGTATATACTGGATATTAGTCC
>REGO01000945.1:295790-325680 GCA_010120015.1 Rhombomys opimus
GAAAGAAAGAAAGAAAGAAAGAAAGAAAGAAAGAAAGAAAGAAAGAAAGAAAGAAAGAAGGAAGAGAAAAATGTAGACATGATCAGATGAGCAAATCTCGAATGCCGACCTATGAAAAAAAAAAAAAAAAAAAAACATAACAAAGAACAAGGACAAAAGGTTAAAAAACAAGGAGGTGTGGCATGCTGGAAGCAAAGAGGTATTTCAGAGAATAGGAACTGTTAAAATGTGTCAAATGCTGCTGCCAATTCAAGTATGATACAGTCAGGGCAGGCTGTAGAATGAATTGAAGGCTCAGACATAATAATGGGAAGTGTGATGGCCTGACCTAAATTTTATGAGTGGGTGTGAGGTGAAGGAAATGTTATGTGAGGCATTTTGAAGTGAATTTTTAAGGACAAGTAGACTGGAGCAAGAAGTCTGATTACAAGTGGACAATGAGAAAAGGACATGTTACTAATGGCACTCTGGGATTTGGCTTAAGTACCCAAGTAAGTTGGGAGTCCCTCTCCAGAATGAGAAGTACCAGCTGAAGATCTCTGAAGAGTGTTGACTCCTGTATTGACCTTGATACACTTGAGGGGTATCCGTGAAAAACAATTATGAGTAGTTGAACACATTGCACTCTCCCGAAAGGTCATGGAATGACAAATGAAGATAATAATTACAATTTCAAACAGAAAGATGTAGCTGATCTGATTCCTGTAACACATCAAAGAATATGCCAATTATTACAATAAATGGTTAAGATTGCTCCTGATTGAATCTTCAGTCCTTGAATTACATATAAAAGGCTACAAAAGTTAGCTTTTAAGAAAAGTGCATGAGATGAAAAATCAGACTTTCTGATCTTAAAAATTATGAAAGAAAATTGGTTCTTTTGAGTGAATTAAATTATGCTTTATTTATTATAAATTATATGCATTCACACAATATAAAGCATATATATGTATATATACATTTACATATTCTAAAAACATACATACACATTTATATGCATATATATATATGTGTATGTATGTTTTTAGAATAAGAAAGAAGAGGTCACTGCACCTAATTTTCCTTGATTAAATTTGGAGGATCCCTACCCTTGCATAATTTAAACATGTGAAACTAACAGAGAGGACATTCCAGTGATAGAGAATAATATGTTTAAGGAAAAAATATATATACTAATATAAAAGTAAGGGACATTTTAACAGTTTTTTATTATTATCATTTATTCAAATTGTATTACAGCTGTGTCCCCCTTCCTCTTCTCCTCATAATCCCACCCTCCCTCCCTCTTCTCCCCCATGCCATTCCCCTAGTCCACTGATAGGAGAGGTCTTCCTCCCTACTATTTGAGCTTAGTCCATCAGGTCTCATCAGGACTGGTTGCCTTGTCTTCCTCTGTGGCCTGGCAAGGCTGCACCCTGCAGAGAGCAGTGATCAGAGACCCTGACACCAAGTTCATGCCAGAGAAAGTTCCTGCTCCCCTTACTAGCAATCCCACTTGGATACTGAGTCTCTGGGCTACATCTCAGCCAGGGTTTTAGGTCCTCTCCATGCATTGTCCTTGGATGGAGTAGATTTATTTTAAAATTATTTTACCTCTTGAAATGCATGAATATCTTGTTTCTGTTACTTGCTCATTTGCTGTCTGTGTGGCTCATTTTTGCCATGCTATAAGCTATAATATCTGTCAAGAAGAGGCAATATTTGATATAGAACCTTTCATCTGGTGCCTTGTATTCCTTCTGTTTTACATTGTCTAATGTAACATATAAGTTTTTTATAATTTTTTTATTTTTTTTGTTAATCACAGGTGATTTACTTTGTATCCCAGCCATAGCCTCTTCTCTCAGTCCCTCCCAATAACACTCTCACTCCTTCATCTCCTCACTGCCCCTTTACAAGTCCACTGATAGGGGAGGTCCACCTGCCCTTCCATCTGACTCTAGCTTATCAGGACTATTTCTGACAGACCTGAAAACAATCTTTAAATAAATTGCTATACTAAAGCATACCTTATGTAAAAATGACTACAATGGTATTCCAGGATGTAAAGACCCTATTGGCTGAATGATTTTATTGATTACTTTCAGATCTGTCAATATCCTTCATATTTCAGATTTCTTTTAAATGACAAATACAGGAAAATTCCAAGGACTTGTTCACTCTTCTATATGCTGAGCCTCCAGATGCTCTTGGACTAGCTGTTCTAGGGCCTGTAATTTTTATTCTGTCATAAGTCATTGTTTGTTTTGTTTTGTTTTGTTTTTCTTTTTCTTTTAATTATTCGTCATATTGTATTAACCCTGTATCCCAGCTGTATCTCACTCCCTCATTCCCTCCCAATCCCACCCTCTCTCCCTCATCTCCTCCCTGCCCCTTTCCAAACCCTGATAGGGGAGGAAGTTTAATAGATAGCTTTTGTTTTGATTTTTAATCTCTGTGTGTATATACTACTTTGATTTTGTACTTAAAATGTTTCTTTTGTGAGGTATCCACAAATGCTGAAGAATGAGAGTGACAGCCAAGAACTTTCTTCCTTTGCATACTAGCTAGTTTGTCTTTTCCTTGTAGAATTGATAGCAACAGAATCATGCATTTAAGGCATCAAGTGGGACAAATACGACATTAATGTAGCAATGCAGCAAAAGCTGAGTGCAAAAATCTGGTTCCCTGATCCTATCCTGAGAATTCCTTGCTATGAGTTATTTAAGATTGTAAGAATGATCTTTATTTGAAAATAAGAAACTAACTAGGAATGAATACGAAACAAACCCAAAATTTGAAAGAAAATTAACATAGCATAGTATGGCTGAGGAAAAATTAAATGAGGCTTTAATTTAAGTTTTAGAGGCTTTTTCCTATAAATGGAAACCTAGAAGTTATGTTATTTTATTGTTGTTGTTGTTGATTTAGCACCTTTCACTGTTTACTTTAACACCATTCATTCTTCGGGTTCCAAAGAACCTATAAATGTCTTTAGCAACTGAAGCTCACTCCTCACAGTCATTGCTTAAGTGCTCGCCCAGACAGGGTTTTGTCCTCATATTCTTCAGAATTTCCCTTCAGAAATATTTGTAAAAGGAGTTAGATAAAGAGGAAATACTGAATGCAATCAGGCAGAAACCAGAATTCTGGAATGCTTCGCTGTGTGTATAATTAGGAGCGCTAATAACTGAGTAATATTACATTTCTGCTGTAACTCAGAAGCAGCAGCACAGTATACCTGGCATGTGATTATTTTTACTTTCCCATCCTCATATCACTCGTGATTTAGGATTCTCCACCTATCATATTTTCTTCTTGGGTAAAAGCATCTCATTTTCTCAAGACTATAATTTACTAAATCTGTATTTTGTTTATTTAATGTCCTTTTATATACATTCACTCCAAAGTCACTGGAACAGCTATTTTTCAAATTCTAAAGCAACAGCAACATTCAGAGCTTTGTGGAAGGATAAGGAAGTATATTGAGAATATGACCATTGGATTGCCATATATCTCAGTCAAGGAGTACTTGTCAAGCCTTAGTGAACTCTGGACCATGGGTTTGAGCCCCTTCCATCATTGGAAAAAAATGAGACAAACTAGTTCATAAGAAGTGAAGATTAGGAAAAATGTTTTTGAATTACAGACAAGATAAAAGTAATCACAATCCTCTCACCACAGAGGAAGACAATGCAACCAGTCCTGATGAAACCTGAAATGCTAGGGTCATATAGAAGAGAAGGAAGATCTCACCTATCAGTGGACTAGGGGAGAGGCATAAGAGGAGAAGAGGAAGGTAGGGTGGGTTTGGGAGGAGATGAGGGAGGGGGCCACAGCTGACATACAAATTGAATAAATTGTAATAACTTATAATATTAAAAATAAATTTAAAAAAGTAATCACAATCTAATACCATTAATATAGTATTATTCAAATTGTGTGTGTGTGTGTGTGCGTATGTGTGTGTTTTGTTGGCAAAACCCAGGGCCTTGCATTCTGCCATTGAGCTACAAACCTCAGACCCGAAATTTGTGTTTTAATAAACCATATACATGTATGTATTATGTTCAGTCAAAATTTGAAGAATTTTTGTCTCATACTATTGCAACCCTATGTTTTTGTTATCAGTTCCCTGTTTTTGTAGTTGGGATTTCTCTTGGCCTCATGAGCATGTGACTGTGCAGCACATATGGCAATATGAAAAGTCTGAGAGGTTAGAGGACTACAGCCTAACCTTTATGTCTCTCTTTCCTTGCAAATTTTCCCCTTAGGTATAAGCAGGAACATCAGTAATGTAGGTTTAAAGTGATATTAGTATATTGATATAGTGATATTAGTCAGTTCGATACTTTTACAATGAATGTTATGTACTTAACTCTCCATGCAGTTATTGTACACTCATAAGAGACTTTTGAATAATTTTGTTCAGAGATTGCCATATTTTTGTTGAAAGAAATAAACATTAATAGGTTGTTCTTTAACACTTAATTTATTTTTTATTTAAGTTTATTTCTGAGTGAGTATTTGCCACAGACATGTGCACCTTCTGAGACCAGAAGAGAGCAATGGATCCCCAGAGTGGATTTCCTAGGAGAGTGTGAGCTGCCAGATTCTGGGCTAAAAAGCAATTTGGTCTTTGGGATGAACCGCAAGTACTCCTAATGTTTAAACCACTTACTTTATACTTTTAAAAGAATTTCTAAAAATTTCCCAAACCATCATGGGTGAATTTAGAAAATTTAGATTCTTGTTTAATTTGTCATCTTCAACTGTATTTACAAAAGTAGACGCTTTCATTGTAATTGTAGCCAGGGCTACAATTCCAGAACTACTCTCCCTCCCCACCCCCAGGTTGATTGTGACAAACTTCTATAATCAAAATGTTTCTGGGTTATTTGTTAGTTTGTTTTGCCATGGCTTGTTTCCGAATTTTAAAATTTATTTCGTTCCCAAACTCTGAACTTCATTTACACTCATTAGTTTTATACTGAAATTTGAACTTTAGCAAGACTTTATTGAATTTTACCGTGGATCACATTCTTACCTCAAGGTCCCTAGTTTGAAGTGCATTTAATATACTAAGCACAATGCTAAACATGATTCTAGCAATTATTTCATTTTACTTCATCCTGCTCAGAGCTAATCCTTACTAACTCTCAGTAGTAAAGAATATTTAAATGTTCAGTGATTTCCTATGTTTGTTCTTTAATTTTGGCTCTATGGTCCAGGTAAGGACAAACATTGCTTATATTCTTTGGATACAGGGCCTTTATTGAAGCATCACACAAACTTCTTTGTGTACAGTCTTCATTTGGCTGGTGTCTCAGCATCACAGCTGGCAACAAGGATTGTTCTCACACTGTCACTGTCGGAGTCCACTAAGCATGGAACACAGTGTGTTATCTTCTGCATGCCAGTGGGCTGTATTCATTCGCGGAGTCTTAATTGGCCTCCAGTGTCTTTCCTAGCTTCTTGTTGAATATGAAGACAATAAAATTCTCACAGGTCTTGGTAGCTCTGATGTCTCTCTGCCTTAAGGTTTGCATTTTGTTTTTGCCTTCAAACAGAATTTAATTGGGAAAATATATATCAGACTAATATGCCCATAAGCATTAAATACAAGTTCCAGTTCCATTTTATGTATTAAAACTACAAAGTTCTAACAAATAAGAAATCACAAAATGATTCAGTGGCTCCTTAATGATGTCATTAATTCTATTGATACTGAGTGTACTATGGGGTATGAAGTACTCAAAACAGAAGTAATTACAGAAAACATTTTTTTTTAATTTGATGTGCTCACAGATTAGAATATGAGAGTTTTACATTTTATAATCAAATTACTCCAAAGTGGATTAGCAAAAGTAGCCAAATGTTTACTCCCCATCTTTCTCCTCCTTATCTTTCTTTGTACACTAGTGTAAGGCATAAGGAAATGGAAGAATTATCAATTCAAATTTATGTTAAATTACTTCACTGAACATTTAGTCATGTGGATGTGCTTCCCAGTGTAAATACTTATAAGGAACTTAGCATGACTACACTATTTTCATTGATTTTTACTTGTACTTGGGGACCCTTTTCCATCAAAGACCTGGACAATAAGAGGTGTCAATGATCAGCTCCAACTCATATCCACCGCTTTGCCTCAATAAACATACAGTGGCTTGCTGAACCATAAGCTAAGAGAATTTTTTCTTTACATTTCTCTAATCTAATATTATATTGTGCTCTTTCCTCAGTGTTACTTATGATATATGAAATATAATAATTATAAATAATCACTGTGATACATCTATCACAATTTTATGGTTGCAATTTTATGGTTGAATATTGTGTTTTCTTTCTTTTGTCAGATAAAATGTTTCCACAATAGTGAATGCACTGTACCATTTAAATATATGAACTTAGAAAGTAGAATGATAGGTTCTGAAGTCTATTCTCACTGTATGAGTTTTAATGAAATTATTTCTCTATGAATCAGTTTCTAATTTTAAAAATGTAGCACAAGAATCACCATTTGTTACACTACTATATCAAGAAAATAATAGATAATAATGAAAATCCATAGAGAATTGCCCACATAAATGATATAACAAAGAGTTAAAAGTGTTTCTACTTAGTGATGTCATCAAGAGTTTCCCTGACCACAGTCTCAAAAAAGAGGTGGCACACACAGCCCCTGCATGGGTTAGCACCAAATAAGCTCTTAGAACTGAGAAAAAAACACATGCACCATCCCTAAACCAGAAGCTATCTCCAATTTATAACTACTTACAGATGAAAAATAGTTTTCTCCAAGGAAGTCTCATTAGAGAAACGCCTTTAAGAAATAGCATGGCCAGAAATACTAGCCAAGAGAAAATGAACTCAGAGACATCCTTGAGGTTCCTTTATATTGTAATATTAATTCAGGATGTCTTATTATTGAATTGCTTGTATTTACTTGTTTTGTTATCTTACCTATTCTTTGCTGATATATTATGGCTCACAGGTTTTTTGTTTTGATCGTTTTGTATTTATGAGATTACTGAGTGTGCAAATGTGTGTCCCTGCATGTATATGCTTTCCTTATGCTTTTTTTTTCCTTTTGACTCTTATTCTTGCTTGTTGTTTTGTCATATTCAAATTTATTTATTTTGGTTTTTTGCTTTATTGTTACTGTGGAGATGCCTGTTTGTTTCCAGAGGAAAGACCAAAAGGGTTTGGATCCAGATATAAGGGTTGGTTGAAAGGAATTTGAGAAATAGAGGAAGAAAAAATATTATCAGAATAGGTAGTAAGGGGGAAACAATCTATTGTCTACAAATAAACAAAAGAGTTTTGTTGACCACATAATAGAGAGTACACCCAAAGACTGTGTTTGAAATCTAATAATTTCATGTTTTAAATATAGTGAATTGTATAATCTAAAAAGAAAACTAACTTTCTACTTAAAATAGCTCTGCGAGATGAAGTGTGGAGTCAAGTATACACTAGAAGAGCAGAAATATGTTGGGGATTTTTGTCTGATTGTTGACTCCAGCTTTACTTTTCCAAGAGAAGGGGTAAAAGGCAAAATCCACTTTACAGTAAGTAATTTTCCCTAATTATAGCTGCCTGGGCAATACTGGCTACCTTTCTGAAACACATATACTTGATATGTTAATGACATTTGATTTTAGGCATTTCTAACAATATATGAAACAAAGTACCCAGGGAAATATTAATGAGAATTCCAAACATTGTGTCCCAGTAGCTGTATTCTCAGACCAAAGGTGCTGCTGTTTTGCTGTTGATGAGATAAGCACATTTGAAAGAGTAAAAAGGATAGTTTGCTTCCTTACAACCCCTTAGAAAGAAATTCTTCCATCTTTTGAAGTTTCATTAAATTGTTAAAATATAGGAAAAAATTTTAAACAAAAGGTGATTAATATAAGATTGAGCCAGGTGAGTATCCTGCATTTGAATAAAAAAACAACAAAACAAGAATGAAAATCCTGAGAAAAGAGAGATAGAAACGATCATTCATCTTCTACATATCCTACATCATCCCTCTTCACCTGTTCCCTTCAATTATTTATTTTACTTTATTTTTGGCTCAACTCGCAAACTATCTCTGAAAGTAGAATTCAAGACATATTGTCAAATTCTAAAGAGTTGTACAGACTATAATTCTCAAAGTAATTGCCTTGAAATGTAACATCATTTTATGGCTTTTGGTGGAGGAAAATCAAGATATTGCAATTAATTTCAGTAAAAATTTATATTTATTATAGGTGATAACAGTGACAAAAATGTTTCATGAAAATAGAGAGGGATTTTCTCTTAGTAAAGTGCCAATGATTTGTAAAATATTACCCAATAAAACCACTATTTGCTGAAACAGGCTTGGCTCAATCGATTTTCAATTACTAAGTTTAAATGTCCTCCCTCTACTTTTATGTAGTTTGATTCAGCTAAGACAATAAATTCTACACAAAAACATTATGGACCATAGATTTATAAGGACACCTAATTTTGGAGCTTAATTAGTGAGAATTAATCATCTCTTTTATTACTGTTTTTTTTAATCGCCATAAACTATTGTGTTTATCATGCCTGGGGGTTTCAGGATCATGTATGTGGAAGAACTCTGTTTTCTGAGCATAATACTTCCTTCACTTGAGCAGCTGTGACTCCTCGTAATAGATCATCCATAGAAAGACTGTTGACACTCCGTCATGACAGAAAAATCTTTAAACCTTCACTGGAGATCCCAGCCACAGATTTCTAAAGCTTCCTTCCATTTCTATCGTTCCGCTCATGCTGCACATGCTCTCAGTATGTAAAGTGTGGAAGTTTAGCTGTATTAAGTTTATGTGCTTGTAGGAGAAGTCATCATCCATTTGGGGATGAGGCTTGTCTGTGTAGCTCCTTTGATGTTATACAGGCTCATCTAAGTAGCCCAACCCATGTTTTGCAAGGAAGCCCAACAAATTCAGGTCCAATAGGCTGGAGTTGCATGAGATCACTTCTTTTTCCTGTAATTGGTGCTCTGTCTGGTGGGGAGGGTGAACTGGATGGTCTCCCCTCCCCAGGGAATTTTTGTGGAATATGTTCTATAATATCACAAGTTTTGGTCACTTAGTATATTTATTGTTTCAAGTGGTAAGTATATATTTTTCACATACAAACACACAGCATGTTTTTATTCAAATACTATCTTTATCATATTGTGTCTGAGTTTATAAATATTATGTGCAGATTATTTGTCTCGAGTGTGTTATAGATTGTATTTGACATTTAAATTTTAGTTCTTCACCTCTAAAATTTGACTATCAAGTTTCATGGACATTACTGTCACTAATGTGTAATTGGCAGGGATAAATTTGAATATATTCTGAACTATAAATCAAAATATTTATCTGCGTTTGGAAGCCACCCTAGTCATGCTAAAGTACATAATTTGCTCAAGATATATTTTCTCCCATGGTTGACATTTTCTCACACCATGTTTATAGAATCTTTTTTATATTTATAGATTCTTACTATTAATAATAACTATAACATTTAATACTAAAAGTTAGAGAAGATAATAGCTGAAGTACAATAATACATTTTTCTAATTTGTAATCTACAGATATTTTATAGTAGAAGCTCACATTGCTGTCATATTTAAAAAATAAGCAACTTAAGATTTATAAGTGTTGTGATTCTTCTTTTCCAGCCAAAAAATGACAAAATAAATACTGTCTTCTCTCAAGCAAAACGGAGAGAAAAGACTTAAGTCCATGCCATCTGTGCTTTTTCTCTAATGAGTTTTTGTCCCTCTGGGGAAAATAAAAGAAGAGCTTTGGAAGGTTCCAGACTGCAGGTAGAGATCTGATTTCCCGTTTTCCTTATCAAGTTTATCTCCTTTACTTCTTTTACACATCTTAACTTGTAAAAATTTTTGTGTGCTAATTTTGTACAACATGTGCTTTTGAAAAAAATAAATACAGTGTAAGATTGGGAAACATCTGATGAACATTTGTACATTTTAATTGGTAGATTATGTGCATTTCTGTCTAGTGTTAGAAACACTAACATACGTGTTAATAATTCTGTGTTTCTACTACTCACTAACAAAAATCATGCCTTCTGATTAACTCTATTCTGGCATTTTGAAGTATTTTCACAATCAGGTGTGGCTTATGGACATTTACTATTCACATCTCCATTGGGCAGTGTTTTTTGAAATATTTTGAAAGTATAGTAGAACTACACTATCTCTCCATTCCTGTTTCCCGAACAAACTTTTCTATGAAACCACAATTAAATTCTTTCAAATTCATGATCTCTTTTTCTTTAACTATTATTAACCCCGTCTATCTCTTTGTGTATGTGTGTATTTGGGGGGGGAGTATACCAAATAACATAGATACAACATATCTATGTTGCATCTCATATCTCAGTCTGTCTCATATAACTTGTATGTATGTTTTCAGGGTTGATTTTTGGGATCCAGTAAACAATTGTAATTATTCTTGAGTAGATAATGCTCCAAGGGTAAAATTATTCCCCTGCCCCTATCCATCTGACAAGGTTCCTTCAGCACTGTTATATTTGAGGTTTATGAACCTCTTGACTGTTCTTTATTTTTACCCATTACTTCTTGTCTTCCTCCGTTTAAGGTTCTGATTGCCACATCTCCATCTAGCTCTATGACTATAAACCCACACTTCCCTTTGATATTCAGAGTGACACATGCCATTTTTCCTATGAATAACTCCGGACTCTTGTGTTCTTGAATTTTCCATTCTACCATTGTCTTTGATAACAATGATAGAATATGTCCTGGATACTTTTTGCAACAGTTCAAATGATTTCAGTAATTTTTTCAATTATTTATAAACATATGTACATATTCATGGTTGTCACATTCTAGACATCTTCAATGATTACCTATCATTGAAAGATTTTCAATATTTTTTAAATAAAAGGAGTGGTCAGATCTCTGAAAATAGATAATCTGCCAATCTGAACAACAAATCAGACAGAAAAAAAAGCAATACTGAATAAGGAGATTGTAATGTTTTCCATACATAGGAAAACAGAACACAAGATGGTTTTATAGATGAATTCAACCACACAGTCTGTCAAAAATAATTGTTAATCTTCTCAGCCTTCATGAAAAATTGGAAAAGATAACATAGATAATCATTCTACCAGGTGTGTGTCATGCTGATACAAAACCTATATAAAGATACAACAATAATTAGAGACAAACCAGTTGATTTTTCTAAACTGTTGTTGGGAGACATGACCCGGCGGCCTGCTTTGATATTTAAATCTCGACAGAGAAATGGCTTTTAGGAGGCCTTTACTAATGGCAGAGGAGAACTTGCAAGTCCATCTCCTTTTGTTTGTGACAACAGGTGGGATAGCTTGTGAGGGTTACAGCTCTTCCTCAGGCTCCTTGTGCAAATTAACCTATTGTTCTGAGATGTTTTACTGGCTAAAAATAACTCCTCAAAAAATAAAGTTGGCAGAAGGCTGGAAGCAGAGGAGGAGGCAGAGACTTGAGACTTGCTGCTTACTGCAGCTGCCTGCCTTTTGCTGTGGCTGTCGAGTCTGGACCTTTAAAAAGTTTCCTGTGTGCTGTGTGTTTATTTTATTAAGTTTAATTCTCACACCCAACTCAAGAACCGTTTGACTCTGCCCGGCTGGCTCCAGCAAAATGTATTTATTAAAATTTATTCACTTTGTATCCAGCTGTAGCCCCCTCCCTCATCTTCTCTCAGTCTCTCCTCACCCCATATCCCCTTTCCTAGTCCACCTATAGGGGAGGTCCTCCTCCCCTTCCATCTGAACCTGGCCTATCAGGTATCAACAGGATTGGTTACATCATTTTCCTCTGTGACCTGATAAAGTTGCTTCCTTCCAGGAGGAGGTGATCAAAGAGTAGGCCACTGAGTTAATGTCAGAGACAGTCCCTATCCCCCTTACTAGGGAACCCACTTGGATACTGAGCTACCATGGGCTACATCTGAACAGGGGTTCTAGGTTATCTCCATGCATGATGCTTGATTGTAGGATCAGTCCCTGCAGGGCTCCCTTGGACACAGAGTTTTTTATTATGTTGGTTTCCTTGTGAAGATTCTGTCCTCTTTAGATCTTTCTACCTTCCCCTCTTTTCATAAGATTCCCTGCATTCTGCCTAAAGTTTAGCTATGAGTCTCAGCATCTGCTTTGATACCCTGCTAGGTAGAGTCTTTCAGTGGCCCTTTGTGGTAGGTTCCTGTCCTGTTCACTGTTTTCTCCAGCTTCTGATATCTATCTAGTTTGCCCTTCTGAATGAGAATTAAGCATCTTTCCTAGGGTCCTCCTTGTAGTTTAGCTTCTTTAAGCATACAGATTATAGTATGTTTATCCTATATTATGTGGCTAATATCCATTTATGAGTGCATAGATACCATGTGTGTCTTTCTGCTTCTGGGATACCTTGCTCAGGATGATCATTTCTAGATCTCTCACCATTTGTCTGCAAATTTCATGATTTCTTTATTTTTAATTGCTGAGTAGTATTCCATTGTGTAAATATACCACAATTTCTTCATTCATTCCTCTGTTGAAGGACATCTGGATTGTTTCCAGATTCTGGCTATTATGAATAAAGCTGTTACAAACATAGTTTAGCAAATGTCTTTGTTGTGTACTTTAAGCATAATTTGGATATATGCCTAGGAGTGGAATAGGTGAATCTTGAGGAAGCACTGTTCCTTATTGTCTGAGAAAGTGCCAGATTGATTTCCAAATTGGTTGTACAAGTTTACATTACCACCAGCAATGGAGGAACATTCCCATTTCTCCACATCCTCTCCAGCATGTGTTGTTATTTGGGTTTTTGATTCTGGTGGGAGTAGGGTGAAGTCTCAGGGTCATTTTGTTTTGCATTTCTCTGAGGACTAAGAAAGTTGAGTATTTCTTTTTTTTCTTTTGTTTTCTTTATTAATTACACTTTATTCACTTTGTATCCCCCCTGTGGTTCTCTCCCTCCTCCTGTCCCAATCCCTCCCTTCCTCCACCCTCTGCATGCATGCCACTCCCCAAGTCCACTGATAGGGGAGGACTTCTTTTCCTTCCTTCTGATCCTAGTCAATTAGGTCTCATCAGGAGTGGCTGCATTGTCTTCTTCTGTGGCCTGGTAATGCTGCTTCCCCCTCAGGGGGAGGTAATTAAAGAGCAGGCCAATCAGTTCATGTCAGAGACAGTCCCCATTCCTATTACAACAGAACCCACTTGGATACTGAACTACCATGGGCTACATCTGTGCAGGGGTCTTAGCTTATCTCCATGCCTAGCCCTTGATTGAAATATCAGTCTCAGAAAAGACCTCTGTGCTCAGATTTTTTGGTTCTGTTGCTCTCCTTGGGGAGTTCCTGTCCTCTCCAGATCTTACTGTTTCCCACTTCTTTCCTAAGATTCCCTGCACTTTGCCCAACGGTTGCCCATAAGTCTCAGAATCTACATTGATAGTCTGCAGGGCAGAGCTTTTCAGAGGTCCTCTGTGTCAGGCTCCTGACTTGTTTCCTCTTTTCTCCTTCTTCTGATGTCCATCCTCTTTGCCTTTCTGGATAGGAATTGAGCATTTTAGAAAGAGTCCTCCCTGTTTCTCTGCCATTCTGTATTCCCCTATTGAGAATTCTATTTTTCCCTCTGTACCCCATTTTTTATTTGGTTTACTTGATTTGTTGGTGTTTAACTTCTTGTGTTCTTTATATATTCAGAGTGTTAGCCCTCTGTCAGATATAGGGTTGGTGGTGATCCTTTCCAGCTGTGACATCTGTCACCTCATGGATATCCAGGGTTGATTCAGCTCATCTGGCTGGCTAGGCAGTTGTACCCTTCCTCCCTGTGCTTTACTTCCAAAGCTGTGGGCTGGGTCAAAGAGGATGACCTTCCCCAAGTAGAGGAGGACCAATCTTTGTTCAAGGGTATAGGAGTAGCTGAGCTCCCCAGCTAGAACCTCCAAACAATATCAAGGTTCAAACCTTCATTTTTTATGACAATATGTCAAAGAATAAGAAAAAGCTATCACATGACAATAATCACAATAATGAGTAAGTTCGATTACTATTTTGTAAGGAAAATTTCACTTGCAAATCAATTAAAAACACACGGAAAGATTGCTTCAACAACAACAAAAACAAGATCCAACTTCCACTCATAAGTTAAATTCTGTCATCAAAATACACATGTAACTGTTAAAATTATTTAACTTTATAAATAAAAATCAATAAATAAAATTATAATAATAAATAATTCTGAAAGCATTCTCTATGGAATACAATAAAAAAAAGAAAATAATCACTTTTATCCCTTATTTTCAACACGTGTCCTGAAGTACTAGCCAAAATAGTACAGAAAATAGACAAAGGAAGGAAATAGAAGACATATACAGTGGTTAAAAACAGAAATAGAAATATCTCTCCCCTGAAAGGTTGCCTTACCAGGCCACAGAGGAAGACAATGCAGCCAGTCCTAATGAGACCTGATAGGCTAGGGTCAGAGGGAAGGGGTGGAGGACCTCCCTTATCAATGGACTTAGAGAGCAGCATGGGAGGATATGAGGGAGGAAGGGTGGGATTTGGAGGGGATGAGGGAGAGGAGCTACCGCTCAGGTACCAAAGTGAATAAACTGTATTGAATATAAAAAATTAAAATTAAAAAGATATATCTCTAGCAATGTCTATATGTTTATATGTCTACGTGTGTGTGTGTTCCCAACCAACAAATTTTGTTTAACCATATAAATTGATGACAATACCAGAATAGATAAACAATATATTATAAATAATTGTATTGTTCTCTCTGACTAGAAATCAAGCAAAATCAGTCATAAAAGCAACAAAAACCGTGATGCAATTAGAAATAGATTTCACACCCAACATTGAAATCTCACACATTAAAATTTATGAAGAAAATTTAAATGCCACAAACAGGGGAAAAAAAGAAAATTCAGCACTATTAAAAGAAGCATGATATCCTAAATCATACACAGATTCAACACAAGCACTGTGAAAATCTAAACATCATTGCTTACAGAAATATTTTTTTGGGAAACTAGATTTTAAATTATTTAAGGAAGCTTATATCCATACATGGTGCTTGGTTGGAGAAACAGTCTCATATAAGACCCCTGTGCCCAGATATATTTGGTCCTTGTAGAGTTCCTATCCTCACCATGTCATATTAACTCCCCCTTCTTTCATATGATTCCCTGCACTCTGCCCAAGGTTTGGTTATAAGTCTCAGTATCTGCTTTGATACACTGCAGGGGAGAGTCTTTCAGAGGCCCTCTGTGGTAAGCTCCTGTCTTGTTACTTGTTTTCTCCTACATCCAATGTTCATCCCATTTGTCTTTATGCTATACAAATCATTATATTGTAGTTATGTATTAAATTTTGTAGTTAATAAATTTGTTATTTAACTTAGATTCTTATTTATTTATTTATTTATTTGTTTATTTGTTTATTTATTTATTACAATTTATTAGCTTAGTATCCTAGCTGTAACCCCATCCCTGGTCTTGTCCCAGTCTCTCCTTCTCTCACTCTTCATCCCCCCACACCTCTATCTTAGTCCACTGATAGGGGAGGTCCTCCTTCCCTTATATCTGACCATAGCCTATCAGATTTCATGAGGGCTGGCTGCATTGTCTTCCTCTGTGTCATGGCAAGGCTGCACCCCCCAGGGGGAGGTGATCAAAGAGCTAGCTGTAGAGTTCATGTCAGAGACAACCCCTCACTTCCTTACTAGGGAATTCACATGGAAACTTAGCATCCTATGGGTTTCATCTGAGCAGGGGCTCTAAGTCCCCTCCAGGCATGGTCCTTGTTTGGAATATCTGTCTCTGTAGGACCCCTGGGCCCAGATGTTTTTTAGATCTTTTGGTTTCTTTGTGGAACTCCAGGCAGACCAGGGTTTTCTAACGCCTTCTCCCATAAGGTTCCCTGCTTTCTGCCCAAAGTTTGGCTATGAGTCTCAGCATCTCCTTCGATATCCTGATTGGTAGAGACTTTCAGAAGCCCACTGTGGAAGGGTCCTGTCCTGTACACTGTCTTCTCCTGTGTTTGATGTCTATCCAGTTTGAGATGTTGTGGAGAAAGGGAACCCTCCTCCATTGCTGGTAGGAATGTTACCTTTTATAACCACTTTGGAAATCAATCTGGCCCTTTCTAGGAAAATTAGGAATAGTGCTGCCTCAAGATCCAGCTATACCACTCCTAGGCATATATTCAAAGGATGCTCAACCATATAACAAGGACACTTGCTCAACTATGTTCATAGCAGCTTTATTCATAATAGCCAGAATCTGGAAAGAGCCTAGATGTCTCTCAACCGAGGAATGGATACAGAAATAGTAGTACATTTCCACAATGTAATACTACTTAGCAATCAAAAACAAGGAAATCATGAAATTTGCAGGCAAATGGTAGAAATCGAAAATATCATCCTGAGTGAGGTAACCCAGAATCAGAAAGACACATATGACATATACTCATTTATAAGTGGATATTAGCCATATAATAAAGGATAAACATACTAAAATCTATAGTCAGAAAAAAAGCTAAAGAACAAGGAGGAACTTAGGGAAGAGGCTGAAACCTCATTCAGATGGGCAAATTTAGAGAAATAATAAATCAATCCAAAGGACAAAAAAATTAGAGTTTAAGTGTTCCAAGGTTTTGACATCTATGAAATCAAGAATAATAAGAAGAATATTATGCTTATTCAGACCATAAATTGAAATATGCCTTAAAATATTTAAGATATATATATATATATATATATATATATATATATATATATATATATATGACAAGTACCATAAAAAAGCCAAACTTAATCATAGGGAAACAAATTGCTAACAGTGGTCTAAACTATGATTTTATCCTCAAAAATTCTAAAGTAGAAAAGGTAACAAAAACAGAGAAATGGCATTCTGTTGGAATGGGAAAATTCTGAATAGCAAATGACACAATTAGTAGAATAAAGGGAAATTTACAGAATTAAAAAAGGTGTTTGTTAACTATATATCTTGAAACCTTGATAATGTTCAATATATAGAAACATGCAGAATAGAATATCAAAATTCACAAACACAGAAATAGAAAACAAAAAAAATACATAATTAACAACTGGATAAAGGATATCCATTTAAATAATCATAAAAACAAGAAAAAAATGTAAATGGCTAGATTTTCAATTTCACTTAACCATTCAGACTTGCCACTCAAAAGCACAGTGAAAAAAATACCTTTTTACATTTTCAGAATGGTTACTGTCAGAAAATCAAAGATGATTGTTTGTGAAAAATGTAGAGGAACTGGGCCTTTCTGCTATTGTTGACAATATAAATTAACACAAAATTCAGGGAAAATATTTAAAACTGCTCAAAATATTAAAAGCAGACTTCTTTAGTGTTCTATTGAAATGATCAAATTAAAAAAATTAAATGAAACCAGTATCTTGATGTTATAGCTATACCAATGTATGTGTTCTTGTGTTTTTCAAAACAGTATGGATTAGGAGGTGCTGAGAGATGAAGGAAGTGTGAGTTTACAGTGGTTTTCTTAGTAAGTATATCTCACAAAGATATACCTATACTGTAATTAATGTATAAGTTATATTCTTTTTATTAATTTTCTATTTGAGATTATGATATAATTACAGCATTTCCTCCTTCTTTTTCTCTCCAAATTATACCATATATCTTTTTCTTGCTCTCTTTAAAATCCAAGGCTTTTTTCAGTAATTGTCATATGCATGTATAATATATGCATAAACATTTATACATCTAAATACATAATACAGGAATACCACATAATCAGTGTGAGAATAAAATGTATGTGTGTGTTTGTATGTGTGTATATAATTTTTGATTGTTACAAGAAGGATGCCATGCCTTTTGGACTGAAATTGATGAACCTAGAGAAATTGTGCTTTGTGAAATTAGCCAGATTAGCCAAATTTGGAAAACACAATACTAGGCACATATGTAATTCAAAACCTCTCAGATCATGCCTAAGTAGAATAATGGTTCCAAGAATTATAGGAAGGGCAACGTGAAGAAAATTTTAGCCCATAGCACAGCCGTTTAGAATTATATTGTATAAAATTGTGACAAGGAATAAATATATTCATTATTGTAATATTTTAAGATGATATTTAATTTTACTCTTTCTCACACAAAATAAAACTGTTAGTAACCCTGTGAGATTATAGATATATTAATTACACTGACTGTGAATATTTTAGAGTGAACACATATTTAAAACCATTGAATCCCAAGTTTTAAATATATAAAACATTGAATTTGCATGTACACCCCAGTGATGTTGTGAGGGAAGAAGAAACACAATATTTACTTGTAATTTAAAGGATTAGTGAAAACTCATTAATCACATGTAGCGTATTTATCTATTGAAAAATCTTATTTAAACAGAAGTTACTGGTGTTAGAAAAACTGTATAAATTTGGCACAGCATTCACTTAGAACCTGATCTAATAAAGAATACATGCATCAAACTCTAAACCTCCTTTCCAGGCAGAGGAAATCTCCAGTGACACAGCTTTGATAAAGTCAGAAAATAACAAACAAACAAGCAGCTGAGGTCTGAAGAGACAGAACTCCTCATGCTTAGTAAATTCCACAACAGGCAAAGAGTTTTCCGTGTAATTATATTTCAGCAACATACTTCAATAAGTAAGAACTACAGTGCACATGAAAGCAAAATGCAAAAGCCTGTCTAAAATATTCTGAAGAAGATGGCCTGGAAGTCCAGAGCAAGCCAGGTAAGAGAAAGAGGGCAGACATGTACATGACTTAGGCTAATTCTCACTGTACACAGGGTCATAGCTAAAAGGAAATTTTCATGAAATTGCTTAGAAAGAAAACTGTGATAAAACCATCCATTGAAATGAAGATTCTTTAGGGTGGATTAAATAAATATGAAAAGGAACATGATGTGTTTTTCCTTTGATTGATCTACCTCCTTTAGAGTCTCTGGGTCTCTGAAATGGTAATACTAGTTTACATCAAACTAGCTTTCAACTTCATGTGTGGAAAATTTCAAGAAATTTTATAAGAACTGTGTATACTCAAGTTATAGTCATCCAATGCACTTGAGTAGTTTTTATTTGTTTGTAATAGTAGATAACAATACATTCAGTAAGATTACAACAGCCAGATTTATAATGGGTTCATTCATGGATTTCTTAGTGAAGATAGATGGCTGAATTCCCTCATTTCTCTCTTGAGCTGAATACATGAAGATAACAATGGCATCTTTTTCTTATTACTGATAAGGTACTATAAGACTGGCAGATTGGTTCTGTTCTTCTTTAGGGCACTCATTTGGATGTTCATTTTTATTAAGTACTGTTAAGAACGTTAATGTCAATGGTAGGTCTTATTATAAGTACAATTTCATGATGGACTGACTTTCAAATAAGTTAAGCTATTGGAGTCCAGGCCATCTTAAAGTTTTGATTCACAGCTATAGTCCCTTTCCTTCTCTCTGTCTTCCTTGAGCATGACCTGATAATTAAAGAAGCCTTTAGTGGTAATCAGACTGTTTCTTGCTCTGATGCGTTTAGGAAAGCACAGTAGAACCGTGAGAAGCACAGCAAACATGGGTGCCACAGCCTCTAACACTGTGTCAGCTGGCCTTGTTAAAGTCAGGAGAGGTCTGGACAACCTGTCTTAGCATTGAATCACTTCCCTATGAGACAGACAAGCTCTGTAACCCATTACATGTCCCTGGTCACCTATATGCACTCTCAATCAATCTGTTCAGAGGGTTTACTTACTTTTGTGACTTGAACAAAGCTTCTGATGGGTGTAATGTAAAGCCTATAATTGCCTATTATGTGGTATCTGTGAAACCACTATATATGATGACAGTGATCAGTAGAACTGAAAGCTGTTGGCAACTGCAAGCTAGTTATATGCATGCCATGTTCCCTTTTCTCTCTTTTAGTTAGATCAACAGACTCATTTCCATTCTTTTCAGGTGCAGTACTATATTTCATACTGCTCTTCCAAAGTTGAAATAGAATGCTTTGTAAGAAGGTTCTCTCATCAAACATATCGCCTAATTGTGGTTTTATTTTAAAGCAGATTAGCCCAACTACAAGAGTGAAAACTAGAGCCCTAAGGTTCTAGGCATGAGAGCTGCTGAGGTTGAAGTTTCCTGGAGAGAAGCTGAAGACTCTGAGACCTAAAGGTGTGAGTTGTAACATTAGGAGGTACCTGAGTTCGGAGGACCCACAAAACGCAAAAAAAAACCCTAATTCTCATATCTCAGAGCTGTAACATAAGGAAGCAGAGAACTAAGATAAAGTTCTAGAAGCAAAGTAGATACTAAGACTCATAACCAAACCTTCGGCAGAGTGCAGGGAATCATATGAAAGAAGGGGAGTTTGATGTGGAAAGGATAGGAGCTCCACAAGGACCAAACATATCTGGGCACAGGGTCTTTTCTGAGATGGACACTCAACCAAAGACCATGAGAGGATAAAACCTAGAACCTCTGCTCGGATGTGACCTGTGATAGCTCAGTAATCAATTGGTCTCCCATAGTAAAGGGAATAAGGACTATTTCTAATAGGAACTCAATGATTGGCTCTTTCATCTCCCCACCTCCTAAGGGAGGAGAAGTACTGTTAGGCCACAGAGGAGGACTTTGCAGCCAGCCAGTCCTGAAAATACCTGACGAAAGGGAGTCATATGAAAGGGGAGGAGGTCCTCCCCTATCAGTGGACTTGGAAAGGGGCAGGGAGGAAATGAGGGAGGGAGGGGGGGATTGGGGAAGGAATGAGGGATACAGCTGGGATACAGAATTAACAAAATGTAACTAATGAGAAAAATAAAATAAAAAAAAATTCAAGTGACAGCACAGACAGGATGTGGAGAAAGGGAAATGCTGTTGGGTATACAAACTTATACAACCGCTTTAAAAAAATAAAAATAAAAATAAAATAAAATAAATTATAGAAGCACTGAGGTGTAACACTAGGGATGGCTGAAGAATTCCAAAGAGCAATAGAGGCCAGCAAAAAATGCTAATAGGAAAACTGAGGCAAAGGAAGCAAGAGAGATTCTGACAAGGCAAAGGCAACTTACACAAAAGAACTGCAAGACCTGATCACTAGAGTTTTGGAGAGAGCTGCCAATTTGGTTCAACAGCTGGAGATCCTGACACCTGGGCTCAGAAGTTGGAACACTAGCCACTGCTAACCAATGGGAGCTCTCCTCGCTAAATCCCATGTGACATAACTCTCAAACACCAGTTGGAAAATGTTGGAGACCTAAGCATTAATTCTCACAGCCCAAAGCTCTAAGGCTCTGCATTTAAAATTCTACTTGGGATCTCTGAGTTCCTCACTACAACAGGATCCTTGCTGACCATAATTTCTCTGTAGTTAGAGTACAAGTTCACCCAAGGAGCTGATCAGTAATGATTGCTGAAAAAGACAGAATTCCTACTAAATAAATAAATAAATAAATAAATAAATGGACATCATTTTTTTGAAGATTTAAGTAATGTCATATGAAGACCATCTGAACATAAGACACATTATTAAGGTCCCTTGAGTATTATAGGAAATCATATTGGAGCAGATAACGAAAGTGTGAGAATAAAAGAAAATGTGGCTGGAGTAGAATGTGTACAAGGAGAGGAGAGTAAAATAAAAGTCAATGTAAGTCAGGCTGGGAAATGCACACAGTGTATTTGCTCTTGCATTTGGGTTGTAGAAGAAACAAAACCATTTAACAGAGTGGAGATTATTTAGGAGGATGGAGACCAAGGTGAGCAAAGAACACAGGAATGTGATGGGTGTGAAAACAGTACCAAAAATATTACATTCATGACTAAAAATGTCAAAATTGAAGCATTTATTTTGTAGAAAATATGTGTTATTCAAAAATATATATATATATTTGTTAATATATTAAAGGACAATTCATAATGATAACAAGGAAACCCTGTATTTCTCTAAGGTTAAGTCTCCTCCATCCACTGTAGGATTCATTGAGCATTGTTTTTCTGTTTTATTATTGTTTTAAAGGAAAAAGAGTTAGTTTATTCTGAAGACAAGTATAAGTAATGATGGCTCAGAACAAATTTAGTTTACCCTGAATTCTGTGTTTCAATGTGCAAGTTGCTTTGTGGTTTATTTTTATAGCAAGAGAACAAAGATAGTCATAAATCAAGATACATTTCTGTTTTTATAATTTTTATTTTTTATAGTAATTACAGGTTATTTACTTTGTATCCCAGCTGTAGCCTCCTCCTTCATTCCCTCCCAATCCCACCCTCCCTTTCTCATCTCCTCCCTGGCCATTTCTAAGTCGACTGATAGTGGAGGTGGTCCTCCCCTTCCATCTGACCCTAGCTTATCAGGTATATTCAGGACTGGCTGCAATGTCTTTATCTGTGGCCTAGCAAGGCTGCTCCTCTCTTGGGTGTGGGGGGAGGTGAAAGAGCCAGCCATTGATTGTATGTCAGAAATAGTCCTTGTTCCCCTTACTAGGGAAGCCATTTGGATACTGAGCTACAGTGGGCTACATCCAAGCAGGGGTTCTAGGTTATATCCATACCTGGTCCTTGATTGGAGAATATATCAGGGCACAGGGGTCTTCTATGAGACCATTTCTCAAGGTATGTTTCTAATGTGTTGTTGGAAACATTATGCAGGTAGTTAAAGGTAAGTAGACAAACTTCTGATAAAATCCACCTGATCACAATTTAGTTCTTTAATTGCTAGAAGCTAGTGTTTTTGTTGTTGTTGTTGTTCTTGTTTTTAGTTAAAGGTGTTCCAGAAATTTTTATTAGTCTGAGGATTTTAGGTTGGAACTACAAGTGAGAAGCAATGGTTCTTTAGAAAGATAAGGATAGCCCAGGATAAATTATAATTAGGGTTCAGACCTGCAACATTCACACCTCTCTACAGTAATTGAATTTATAAACAGTCTGTTCACATTACAGAACTTTCCATAGACAGTGCAGCTTTTTTTCAGGGAACTTTCTCCTATCATTCACATTATAAAGAAAATGTATTAAGCAAGATCTCATGTAGACCAGACTGGGTTTGACCTTGCCTTCTTGCTAACGATGACCTTCAACGTTTGATCTACTGGTACTTAATATAATTTTAAAATGAAACTTCATGTGAGTGAGGATATTTGCTGAAAAAAGGGTCAACACAATTTTCTGATAGATGGCCTACTTAAAGGGATTACTAGAAATTACTTTTTTTTTTTGGTGTTGGCATTATTTAATTTTGGCTTATATAATTAGAATAATGGTCTTTCTGATAACTGGGATGATGTAGAATGAGAAAAAAATATATGAATAACAAGAACATTAATAGATCAGAGACATATATCAAAAATTGCACCTACAAATTTATTTGAAAACAGTACTATCTCAAGGATATTAAACACTGAATTTAAAATAATAAATGGAAATATTTATATTAATGATAACCAGCACTGAAAAAATTGTCAGTTTAGAAAAAGATGTTGATGTGTTTTCAAAGAAAAGTTTTAAAAAAAATAATGGAAGAAGAATCCAATAAAAACGTACATTTAGTTATCTTATGAATGCCAATCAAGTATTCTTTGAACCAAACTCCAACATAGGCAATGCTGAAAAATGCAAACAAGAAAAAAGGTGGATTAAGACAAAGTGAGAAAGGGGAACCCTTCTCCACTGATGGTGGGAATGTAAACTTGTACAACCACTCTGGAAAGCAATCTGGTGCTTTCTCAGACAACTAGGAATAGGGCTTCCCCAATATCCAGCCATACCACTCCTGGGTATATATCCAAAAGAGGCTCAAGTACACAAAAAGGACATTTGCTCAACGATGTTTGTAGCAGCTTTATTTGTAATAGCCAGAAGCTGGAAACAGCCCAGATGCCCCTCAACTGAAGAATGGATGCAGAAATTGTGGTACATCTATACAATGGAATATTACTAAACAATGAAAAATAAGGAAATCATGAAATTTGCAGGTAAATGGTGGGACCTGGAAAGGATCATCCTGAGTGAGTTGTCCCAGAAGCAAAAAGACACACACGGTATATACTCACTTATATAGACATACAACATAGGACAAACCCACTAAAATCTGTGCATCTAAACAAACTAAACAAGAGAGAGGACCCTAACTAAAACGGTCAATCCCCATCCTGAAAGGCAAAGAGGATGGACATCAGAAGAAGAAGAAAGCAGGAAACAACCTAGGAACCTTCTACAGAGGGCTTCTGAAGGCCAGAAGAAGAAAACAGGAAACAAACTAGGAACCTACCACAGAGGGCCTCTGAAAGCTTCTGCCCTACAGACTATCAAAGCAGATGCTGAGCCTTATGGGCAACTGTTGGGCAGAGTGAATGGAATTTTATGTAAGAAGTGGGAAATAGTAAGAGCTGGAGAGGACAAGGTCTCCACAAGGAGAGCAACAGAACAAGAAAATTTGAACACAGGGAACTTCCCAGAGACTCATACTCCAACTAAGGACTATTCATGGAGATAACCTAGAACCCCTGCACAGATGTAGCCCATGGCAGTTCAATGTCCAAGTGGATTCCATAGTAATGGGAAGAGGGATTGCCTCTGACATAATCTGATTGGCCTGCTCTTTGATCACCTCCCCCTGAGGGGGGAGCAGCCTTACCAGGCCACAGTAGAGGACAATGCAGCCATTCCTGATGTGAACTGATAGACTAAGATCAGAAAGGAGAGGAGAACCTCCCCTATCAGTGGACTTGGGAGTGGCATGCATGCAGAAAGGGGAGGGGGGGGGGGATCGGGAGGGGAGGAGGGAGGGGCTTATGGGGGGATACAAAATGAACAAAGTGTAATTAATAAAAAATTTAAAAAAAGAAGTATAAAAAAAGACAAAGTGGTACAGGTATCATTGTTACTGAATCACAATGAATTTTTCACATGAAAAATGTTCCTATTGCGGTATAGATTTATTAAAGAAAATAGCATTTGTTGATTGTTTGTTTATTTTTTCCAGAAAAGGTTTTTCTGTGTATCCCTGGCTGCCTGGCTGTCTTGCTTTGTAGACCAGGCTGGCCTGAGCTCAGAATTCTCTCTGCCCCTGCCTCCTGAGTGCTGAGATTAAAGCCATGCACCACTATCTCTCTGCAAAGAAAATAATATTTTAATATGTTAAAACATAATGCTTAAAAAAAAAAAGCTATCAGCCCTAAAGAAGCTAAACAAAAAGGAGAAACCCAGGGAAGATTTATGATCCTCATTCAAATAGGCAAAGAAGATAGACATGGAAGTAGGAGAAGACAAGGTCATGGGAAGCCTTTCATAAAGGACCTCTGAAAGACTCTATCCACCAGGGTATCAAAAGAGATACGAAGACTCACAAGCAAACTTTGGGCAGAGTGCCAGAATTCTGATAGAAGAAGAGGGAGATAGATAAACCTGGAGGGGACAGGGTTCCCACAAGGAGAATAACAGAGCCAAAAAACTTGGCCCAGGAGGGCCCTCGAAGACTGATACTCCAACTAAAGACCATGGATGGAGGGGACCTAGACCCCTGTTCAGGGGAGCCCATCGACGGCTCAGTTTCCAAGTGGGTTCCCTAGAAGGGGTACAGGGACTGTCTCTGACATGAACTCAGTGGCTGGTTCTTTGTTCACCTCCCACTGTGGGGTTCAGCCTTGCCAGGTCATAGAGGAAGATGATGCTAGCCTTGATAAGACCTGATAAGCTAAGGTTAGATAGAAGGGAAGGAGGTCCTCCCCTATCAGGCGACTAGGAAATAGGGTGCGACTGGAAGGAGAAAAGGTGCTGCAGCAACGACACAAAGTAAATAACTTGCAATAAATAAATACATAAATTAAATTAAAATTAAAAAACAGTAAAAAAGCTGTCAGAATAAAGCACACATTTGTTACATTTAACAAACCCCTCTCTAGGAAGGAATCAAGACTTCATAATAAAGACAGGGAGAAGTTACTGTGCTTATTGTCGTACTGCCTTGTTGTCAAAGGAGTTAGATATATCTGACTTAAGAGTAAGAAGTACAAAGTTCACCCTGTCAAGCTCTTGTGGGTTCATGCAGACTTTTTACAGTAAACTCTGTAAGATCAGCCCCTACCAAGCACAGATGATTTATCGGAAAACTTTGGGCTCAGCTCTCTATGCAGCTCATATATAAAACCTGTCAACTGTGTTGCTCTTATTAACTCTATTGCACAATTTCACATTGTACTCATAGGGATTTCAATGATTATAACATAGGTATATACAATATGATTTGTTCACTATAGCTTTAAGCTGAATTCCTTCTATGTAGCTTATTTAGCATCAATACTCCATTCTCCAAGACTAAACAGTCTTAAAATTACATATATTCATGAATGAAAAACAGACAAAATAAAGAAAGCTGCTAAAACTAGAAATGTGTAGAGTCTATGAGTCACATTGAAGTTACATTTTGATATATCCCTGGCTTTTCTAGTTTACAATGAGGGTCCCCTGAGTGTACTCAGGGACTGTCCACTGCATTCCTATCTTTATGTGAAAAAAGTAAAAATAAATAACAAGTAGATACTGTAAACTAAAATGCAGAATCATTATATCATTTCCTAATACTTAGCAGTTAACTATAGGGGATCCTCCTCCCCTTCTATCTGATCCTAGTCTATCAGTTCCCATCAGGACTGGCTGCACTGCCTTACTCTGCGGCATGGGTAGAGGAAAGGGAGAGAGGATGGGAATAGGAGGGAATGGGGGAGGGGACTACAGTTGGGATACAAAGTAAATAAACTCTAATTAATAAAAAATACACAAATTTTAAAAGTTAACTATAAAAAATTTGAAATAAGGTAAAGAACTGAAATGTATCCATTTTAATTTTTACTAGGTTTCTGAATTCTCTCTGCCAACTGCTCAGTACAGCAATTCTTTGGATAGAAAACACAGATACATATAATAAAATCTATGGTTGTGTTTTGATTTTCTTTTGTGAAATGTGATTACATTAACACACATTTCCTTAAAATGTTATAAAAACATGCCTGAGCTTTAGTAAGCACTTGTAAATTATTTCCTGTAATACTAACATTTTAATGTAATTTTATGGTCTGTAACGAGCATTCTCAGTGTTACGGCTCCTGATAAATTGCCCACACTCCAGAAGCTAGCCCTCACCATGCACCAATGGAAGAGTGGATATGAAAAATATATTGTACTATTGTATGACTTACCAAAGAATAGAAAGGTAGGAATACAATTACAGAAACAAAAGACATCTATTTGGCACTTATTGAGGATTCCATTACTAAAAATTTATATAATTGTTTGCATTGCATTCAAATTGTTGACCATAATATATAATTATAATATTATAATTATGTAACTACCGAGATTGGTTCCTTTAGCATCATCCTCTTGACTTTTATTTGATGAATTTGTTTTAGCAATGTTTAGCATGCAGCAGACCTGAGTAACCCAAGCCAGACTAAATCCCAGAATAGGAATATAATGGGACAAAGTTGTAATTTTAGGTGAGGAGCTGTTGGGAATTATTAGGACTAAAATATAATAATAATAATACTGTAACAGAGGTATGTAAAAAGCAAGCAGGTAAGGACATTGAAAAATACTGCAGGCAATAAATCTGGTATTTTCCAGTCATATGCATGCTTATGTCTTCCAGGAAAATGTTGAAGAAAAGAGTTTATGTAAAAAATGGGGTGAAGAGTAGTCAAATAGCAAGATATAAATCAAAGTATATGTCATGAAAAGATGATTCTTTATTATTTATGCTGAAAGAAGAAGGAAAGAGGTGAAGGTAAATTATTTTTAATTAATCAATTAATTTTTTATTTATTACAATTTATTCACTCTAAATACCAGCTGTAGCCCCCTTTCTCATCCCTTCCCATTACCATCCTCTCTCCCTCTTCTCCACCCATGTCCCTCCTATAGTCCACTGATAGTGAGGTCCTCCTCTCCGTACATCTGATCATAGCCTATCAGGTTTCATCAGGATTGAATGCATTGTCTTCCTCTGTGGCCTTGTAAGGCTGCTCCCCCCCCCCACCAAGGGGCAGGTGATCAAAGAGCCATCCTCTGAGTTCATGTCAGAGACAGTCTCTGCTCCTCTTACTAGGGGACCCACTTGGAGACTGAGCTGCCTTGGGATACATCTGTGCATGGGTTCTAGGTTATCTCCATGTATGGTCCTTGTCTGGAATTTCAGTCTCACACAGAGAAACTGCTGGAAATGGAAAACCTAGCAAAGAGATCAGAAACCACAGAGGTAAGCATCACCAACAGAATTCAAGATATGGAGGAGAGAATATTGTGCGCTGAAAACAAAATTGAAGAAATCAATACATCTCTCAAAAAAGGCATAAAATCAGAAAAGGTCCTGACAAAAACATCCAACAAATCAATGACACCATGAAAAGACAAAACCTAAGAATAATAGGAATAGATGAAAAAGATTCCAGGCTCCAAGTTCTGGAACATATTTTCAAGAAAATCATAGAAGAAAACTTCCCAGCTTTGAAGATAAATTATTAGATTAAAACACCTACAGGTTTATTCCTTGAGAATTTCATACATTGTATTTTATTATACTTGCCCTTCCTCTTATAAGACTTACAAAGTTTGACTCTCTTCCCTTCCCTCTGAAATTTGTCCATTTTTTTTCTACATCGTGACCAGTTTGTGCTTCCCAAATCTTGCTTGTGTGACTTTACACTGGAATATGTCAATTTATGGCAACACTCTTGAAGAAAACTAAGCATTCATCTTCCAGCATCCCATAATTTCAATAACTCCTTAGCTAGGGGAGGAACAGTGTGCCGAGCTCCACTCTCCATGGAGGTGAAATAACTCAAGACCACAAAGATGTAGACTGCCCCACTCTCCTCATATACAAATTGACAATAAATAAATAAATAAATAAATAAATAAATAAATAAAGATGGAATCAACCTTTTTGAAAAGAGTGCCTGCACATAGTAAGTACATAAAAAATCAATTTCAGCCACCAACATGAAAATGCAAATCAGTCACTGCACAGAGGGCAGTAAACTTCAAACAGACTGAAGATAGCAAAAGTTTGGAGGAATGCAGAGAATGCTGAAACTTTAAATGAACCCTGGCACATAATGACAGGATTGTTATTATTTCTGTAAATAGACAGTGCTAAGAACTTTGCTCAGCATTTTAAAATGAAAGCCACGGGGGCGGAGCCAAGATGGCGACGAGCACACACCGTTTCTGAGCAGTGGAATACCGGAACTTCTGAGTTGGTGAATGGAAGGACCTCTAACCCAGGAAAACAACGAAGGAGATTTCTAGACCAACAGGGAACATCACAGGAGGTGAAAACTTTGGTCTCGGGTCACCCGGGGACTTGTTTGGGGAAGGAGAGAAACGGCCCTTTGATCTCGCGGCACTCCCCTCCCCCAGAACTCGCTCCACCTCGGCACAGCGGCACAGCTGACTGGTCTTTCTCAGAGCAGACCTAACTGCCTGAGGTATACAGCCGCTGGGGCAGAGCTCCAAGCCCTTTAGCGGCAGGCAAAGATCAGCAGTACGTGTCCCGGAGTCCCAGATCCGCGCAGCGGCTACACCATCCCCCCAGGGCCCGAGACTGCTGGACGCCATACTAGCTCCGCAGGATCGCCATCAGTTGACAGTACAGCCCACCCAATCCCACAGTGACAGAGAATACGCCATATATTCACCAAAACCAGGCAGAAACGTCATACAACCTAGATACACCAGGTGCTGGGCCTCCCAAGCTTGGAGAGCACAGTGAAGAGAATCCAGGACTTTCCAGGTCTTCCCAGAAAGCATCAGGACTAGCGACCCAGTCACCAGTTACAGTGGGACTTGGCGGC